>NW_019379616.1:530240-549973 GCF_000648655.2 Copidosoma floridanum | reverse complement strand
AAAAAAAAAAAAAAAAAGGTAATTAAAACTGTCGCGTGGATAAATTTTACTGCTTTATATTCGGGATGGTAAGAAGTTATTCAAAATCTAGCTCGGTTTTCATTTTTTTTAAAGTTCTAATTTTCTCAATAGACCAAGAGCTGAGGCCCGAGGGTGATGGTCATTTATGAAATAGACCATATGGCACTTCTAAAATATCAACAAAACTTTTCACCAGAATAAAATACGACCAAAATATTACGGATTTCCACGAATCATAAGGTTCCTCAATTCTGGTGAGAGTGGCGGCTGGTTAAGACTTTTAACTACCCGTGGGCCTCAGCTCTTTGTCTACAATAAACGCGATATTTTTTTTGTGTTTTCTTATCCTTATCCCTCCTTCTACTCGATAATTTTGCCCCGAGGCTGTCATACGCAGATAATGACGATAAATACTTTAGGAACTCCAAAAACTCCTCGTTCCCGAGTTATGAGAAGTTAGATTTGAAAATGGACGTAGTGCCCCGAGAATGTAATAAGGAAAGCCATTGGGAATATTGGTTTGTCAGAAAAATCAATTTCAGGTTTGACGTCTAGTTCCACAACAATTTTAGTTTTATAATTAATACTTTTTTTTTGCAATTCATTACGCAAGATATTTTTTCTCGTTTTTTCACTATATTAATTTGTTAAAGGAAAGAAAAGCATTAAGAAGCTGTATATGCCTTAAGAAAAGTAAAATAAAAGAAGGATTATATTGTACAAATATAATGAAAAAAGTCCTTTACTTTTGTCATGATTTTTTCAAGATTTAATAATGTTTTTGACCGTAAGATTTATTAATTAGGTGTATGAAATGAACAATTGTTGAATACTAGTAATTCTTTGTAAACTGTATTTAGTATTTAAAAATGTAATAAAATGTAATTCTACATTTAAATAGTACTCAAGTTCCCTAGGTATCTTCAAAAATTTTAGTTATTTGGCAAAGTAGGAAAAGGGTAAACACATAATATGTTAAGTAGGTAAGGCTAATTTTTTCTTAATTACTCATTATACTTTGTTACTTTAATTTTTAAAATAAAATTTCAATCCTTTTAAGTTACATACAGTTATGATAAATACAGGATTAACAAATAAAACGCATTCTTAAATATTATAAACGAGATTATGAAATAATAATAATAATGTGCAATTATAAAAGCATCAAAAAAGTGTAGCTAGTTGTAAATTTTGTATGATATACTACAAGGAATCAATTTTTTAAATTCCAGTAGTCAATTACTAAAATAAATAAATGTCTAACAATTATATTATTTGAGTACTAGATACCATGAGCCCGCTGTTGCAAAAATTGAATATAATTTTACGGCTCTTATACTTAACGACTTAAAATAAATATATACACATGTGAAAATGTGAATTCTCGTGTGTAAATATAGGCGCTGTACAAAAAAAAGTTAGGATAAAAATTGATTTTTTAGTTTACAAGTAAAAGGGAGTTTTTATAGTTTTATACTTTTTATTTTCAACATTTTAGTCATCATTTGATCGACAATTGAACTTGAACAGTCCATTTGTCTGCAAAATTAGGCGATAACAAACACGAGGACAAACAAGTACGGTAACATGAACTTTCAAAAAAAGGAGATATTATAGAAACCTAATCTGATTTTTATCAAAAATATGTTATTTCTAATTTTTAAGAACTAAATAAACAAAAAAAAATATATATTTTTTCTCATGCGCTCACATTACATGGTATTACCATCTATAATAAATACTGTTAGAAAAAGTCGGAAAAAGTGGTTTACCTCAAATAGGAAGAGGTACTATCGTATAAGTGGGAGGAGGGGGGTAAGAGATGCGATTTTAAGGGTAGTAATCTCCTACAGATACAACTTCAACACAAACTGTTGTGAATATTAATTAATAACTTTCTGTACAGCCACCTAATCGATTAAAATTTTTTACGTGCATGTTCTTATGCGTCTCTTTCACCATTGGCCACGTTTTCATTGAAATTTTTAAGTCAATTTTAAATCTAAATTTTGACAATTTCTCATAAGAGGTTACGTTAAAATTGAAAATTTCTGTTTCATCATTTCTCATCTCCAAGGCCCCCTAAGGTCTTGAAACTTTAAAGTTGAGAATTTGTGTACTCGTACTTGAATAAATCTGAAGTAAAATATTTATAAAAAATTTTGTAGGCCAACCTATATATGCGACAGTGCCACCTTAAAAATCGATCATAAAATTTTGCCTGTAGCTACGAACATCCAGGCAGTACAAGTTAAATAAAAGCGCATAAAACTCGGGGAGTAATGTCGAAATCCATTAAAAAAAAAAAAAAAAAAAAAAAAAAAAAAAAAAACAAACAAACCACGGAGAATCCCCTGGAATTCTCACGACACTTGCGAATTCGGACCGGCGACGCAGCGCGGAAGCGTTCCGGATGTCCACACCGCGTTTTTTCGAAGCTCTCCTCTAAAATCCTCGCGAGGACCAAATATATACCAAAGTGACACATAATGCACGACGGAAGCGAAAAAGAATGCAATTGGCACGCCCACCGAGGTATTCCTTATTGTAGATGCGACGCGAGGGGAGCTGAGGGGTTATGTATGCGGAAGAGTCGTCGAGAGCGGAGTGAATCGAGAAAATGAGGAAAACCTGCAGTGGATGAACGAGATGAGGAAAAAAATACTACCGAGCGCGGATGGGAGGGGGCGCAGTACGACAGGAAGAATCCACGGAAGCCGGCGGCGGTACACGGGAAACCAATAAAATCAATCTGTACAGCTTCCGCGCGGCAGAAAACAAGGGGCTCTGTGTACATGGGTGTACGTGCCCGCATACACATCCACACGATCGCTTTACCACCGCGAAGCACTTAGCATATATACGAGGGGAAAACCGGGCGTGGACGTCGTCTCGCGACTTATGTACGGTGTGTGGATTAGTTTTTTTCCTTCTTTTCTCTCCATCTCTGAGTATTCGACCACACAGGAAGGATCGAAAGTTAAGGTTCGAGAGGACGAGGTGGCACCCGATTGTTTTATAACTTTTACCGGACGCTTTTATTTTGTTCGTCTGTGATAGACAAATGTCGAACCAATTTAGTTAATAAATGCTTCTTTGCTTTTGGAATTTTAGAATTTGGAATTTTAGAATTTTTAGTTACTGACTCGATGACCTGTCGGATCAACGAAAATAAAGTATGAAAATCATGAGGCAATGAGGTTAACTTCTCCGTTAATTTATAAATTTTTAAGGACGAAAATTACATTGCGGAAACGATTTTTTTCTTTGTATCTTAGAAAGGTTCCGGAAATTTTTTAAATAACGCTGAAAAAATTACTTTTCTTTACATTTTTTAAGAACATTATGTGTGTGTTGACAATTAAAAAAAAAAGCCACACGAAAAATCTTCAAAAAAGTGACATTCAATCGAGCCCTTCGCATTCAATAATAATGGCTCAGCCAATCAAGAGATATTTATAACCACCAATACTTAGCCAATAAAGATAATAAAAATTATTTTATTAATTTGTATGGATACATGAACTCCCCCCTCCCTTGAAAAGTTTTTTTCTGAAAAACTAAATTAGTCATTTCCTGTATATTTGGATCGCTGAATTGGAACCAAAATCTGAAATATCAGCTCTTGTCTTTTTCTTTGACAAAGAAGCTTCGCCCCTTGCATACTTCGCGTGCGAACCCTAAATTTTCGATCGAATGTTTATTTTTTCTTAAATAATTATTTTTTAAGTAACAAATGATTTTCATTTTCACGACAATCCAAATATCAAATTATACTAAATATTTGGAATAAATTGGCGAACCGCAAAATACACATAAGAAACGATTAGTCTTTGATAATAATAAAAACGGGAGGTGACTGCGTGATAATCGTTACCTTATGCTTATGAAAACTCACGAAGATTACAGTTGTAACCTCATACAGCAAGTAATTGTCCGGCTAACTGTATTTAACTCTTAATTGGATCGAAATTTATAAAAATAAGTGTAAATAACATCGCACACGGAAAAAAGAAACAAGGTTATTTTCACCATGAAACCACAGTCAAACTTAAACGCCCACGCCAGTTACTAAGTATAATTTTTCGGTTTTTCACGGTAACTTTTTACCTTCCTAGCACATCGATACTCTGGAGACGCGCATTTTTCGCGACTCAAGTACGATTGTGAAATTCCTACACGGTGTGATATCACGATGATAACTCCACAAAAACACGCATTGGAAAAATTATTTAGTAAAATCTACTAAATGCTGAGTAATAGTTACTCAATGTAGTCGAGTGAACTACGTTGAGTAAGATTTGTACATAGACTTGAGTAAAATTTACTTAACTTCTTAAGTAGAATTTTTACAAATGCTTGAGTTTAATTTTTTTGGCCTTGTGTCGCAATATACCATACAAGGGTTTTGCATATTCATACGTTCGAAAGCTAAGAAAAATAAACCCTGTGTGCCGTTAATTAAATTCAGAGTTTTGTAACTTCCAGGACGAATATGTAATGTCATTGTAAGTTACACTGCAAATGCAAATAAGTAGCGATAGAATGAATTTATGTTTATCGACAACAATTAAATATTGGAAATGACTAGGTCCACGCTCATATTAAAATCATGTGAATAAATGATTTACACGTGCAAATACAAAAATATGATTTATAATTATTAAGCACATTATCGTCAACTACACTGAAAGTAATCGTCTCTAAGCGTACAGTATTCTCAAACGTTAGCAGAGGTTATAAAGCACATAACATGCTTATTCTTATCTTTCACAGGTTACGATTAAAAAGCTTGGATCACTTACCTTCAAAATTAGCATTAAGAATTTAAGCTTCCATGAGCTTAGTATGTCTTTTAAAAAACTTTTGTTCATCATGAATTCCGAACGTTTAAGGTGGCTCCAGCGCCTAGTGCCGTATCAAAATGGGGAGACTAAAAATTAATCATTATTTTCTTTAAAATATGGTATAAAATTATCGTAGAGACTGTTGTAAGCCATATTCTACATTTTATCTGTTACTTTAGTGAGTTAATATAAAAAAACAAAAAAGTTTTATGGTGCCGCAATTGATGAACTGTTACGGTACGCTCCTAAGTTCAAGAGTAGTTATACCTATATATATGTACTCTGCAGAACTTGCACTCGCAACTGTATACTTGGTCTCCGATTATTTAAAGATTTTGTTCGATAACAAGACACTTTTCTCATGTCATCGAAAACTGCATAATAATATATACAAGATAGTATGTTTTTTAGACCTTACGGGTTATTTATATAAGTGCAGCAGTAGGTTGTATATCGCGTAAGCTTGCATTTCCTATCCAACCCGTCTTAAAACTACGATTTTGTAAGCATGATTTCTTACAATTTTCATCGTCAACCTTAATTTTTTTTTATACGAATAGAAAGATGGGAATTCAAAGAATATCATTCAATTTTATTACCCTCGGTTGGGTTATTTATAATTTTAACATTGAGGCCACTGGAGCCACCTTAAATAAAAATTGCACGCTCATGCAAACTTCGCTGACTGCGACAACGCATCATGTACAAACATAAGTATAGTTACATTGTAACGGTTACCCAACTATTTACGTAAATTTTACTCAACTTTGGTATCAGTAAAATTTATTCAACTAGAATGAGCAAAACTCGTATAAAAACTTGATTAATTTGTATTCAATAGCAATTTTACTAGGATTCACTTAACTAGGTTAAATAAATTTTACTAAATAATTTTCCCCGTGATACTTTGATAATAATTATTTTTTATTCACATTATACTACAATAACCATCGTACGATTATTCGTTGCAAATTGTAAGGGCAGAGGAACGCAAGCTTGGCAATATCTACACGCACCGTGGCTTGAGGACCTGTCTCTCCCTGATGCGTCTATACCTCGAGATGTTCCGTGCAAGGGCTGACCTACTGGTAGTTGCAGTCGACGCATAACTGCAGACAAGACACGTAAGGCATATCCGCTGGATTCCAGCGAGAGCGGCCCCTCTCTCTAGCGTATTTGCGTGCGTGTGTGTGTGTATTTATGATAGTCCTACACATCTATGTACACGAGTGTTGTATGTATGCGTCGCAGCTTATAATATGTATAGATAGGAATGTGCGAGCCAAGTCCCTTCATGTAATAAACCTGTTTTCCATTTTCTTTTTTTTTTGCCATCGACTCGTCGCCACCACACCGCGTGTTCATCACCGGAAACGAGATACTATACGGACGTAGTATGATGTATACTATTATAAGTTTGTTCGCGGTGGATGTGCCGTGAGTAATTTCCTTTTTCCCGGTCGTCCTTTGAGCTCTACTCAATCGCGAGTCGCGCAGGGACAGAGCGAACGAGTTTGCGTGAAAAGTGTGCGACTTGTAATTGTTGACGCAGGAAATACAGATTGCGTTGGTGCGTGTACTTAGTTTTCTCGTTTTTTTTTTTTTTTTTTTTTTTTTTGCGCACGAGTTGGGACGCAGACGAAACGCAGAAAGGCGCAGTGACAAAGAAACACGCTCACTAAGATTAATTAGTGTAAAAATTGTGCGTTTACTTATATATTGAAACCTGTTTGGTGAGAGGAAGAAAAAAGGTTCTACCATTGCAAAACACGCGTATCCCGATGAAAGAAAAAACTTTGCCACTGTGTAAGCTGGTAGATGAAAAAAATCCTACAAAGTGCAACAACAAAAATCGGAGTATCGAATACAAATAATGGGATACTTTTTGTTCTCTTTCCATCGAGTTGAGGCGAGCTTTTTGTATGGTTTTTATGGGTTATGATAATTTTGCAAGCAAGAGCATTTTACTTTTATCTGTCGAGAATATTATTATTTAGTGGGAGAAAAAAAAATTATGACACGTTTTATGGCCATCGTCTCTGATGAAAAGTCGTTGTTTATTGTCTCGAGTTCGTTTTCGAATGAGTGGGCTACAATAAATTGATCGTTCGTTTGTTGCTATATTTAATGTAAAAGAGTATACATCAATGGTTATCAGTCTTAATGAAATTTATATGGATTTCTCTTGATGACTCAAGGCAACGTAAATAAAGTTGAAAAGCATTGCAGGACATGAACCTCTAAATTATTTATCTCACTTACATTGCACATCATTAAATTACTAAAATTGAAAAAAAACTATCTCATTATAGAGTTATATTTGATAGCTGCAATGAATTATAGTCCATGATTTTCTATACAGTACGAGGGTTACATGAGATTAGTTTGACAATGTCAAATTTGGCACTTTACTCAAACTACCAAAGATAATCTTTAAAACGAAAAAATTACTTTGAGTATAAAACAAATTTTCTATTCCATGTAAAAGAACTGGTTTCCACTTATCATCAAATTTCAGTTATTTAACAGTGCGGAACACAATAAACAATTTAGAGATTCAGCGTGTTGCCTGTCATGCTTTACATTTCATACAGATGGACGGTAGCATATTATTACGTGCCTAGGCCAGAAAGTAAACTAATCATCGTTTGTGTGGCTAACTGTGGTAGTTTACTTGATGGCAGTGGTGCTTACTCTATTTTGTTGCAACACACGCTTGATGGTTTTTACTTTTCTGAACTTGAAAATTGTAAGGTTATATGTTGCACAGGCACAGAAAATGTGAACTTTCGGCAGGGTTGACAAAAAAATATATTTAGAACAAAGAATGGCAGTTTGTTTTTCAATTCATCAACTAACTAGAATCAATTCCAGTTTGTAAAAAAACTCCTACTTTGCGAGAAACGATTCCTCACAAAAGTCTTTTCATTTTATCCTGATTGGAAGTTATTATGGAGACACAAAACGTTGCAAAGTAAATTCTCAAGTTTCACCTAAAAGTGTGAGGTTCTGAAAAGGGCTAATTTCGTGATTTTTTAAATATCGGTTCCATAGGTACCCTCTAAGCAACAAAGAAAATCCTAGTATATAATCCTACTGTGTAAACTGACTAGGAAATCGTTCATAACCTAATTTTTGAAACCCTCAAAAGTCCATCCAACGCTAGCTTTAAAAGTTTATATTCCTATAAGTCAAGTTTTTTCGTGAATCCGTTAATCCTTGGAGCAGCTATAGTCCGCAACCAATGTATAAGTACCCACAATAACTGCCGGCAGTAAAATATCCCTGAAGCATCGTTTGTTATTTGCTCCCAAAAAATGTAAAATTACAAGCTTACCGTGAGATGCAAGAAGTACGCATTATAACCATCAAGCTATCAAAGTTTTTTTAAAGAGCTTATGTCATTTGGGTAATATGTTTAAGGATTAACGGTTTTGTGAGCTACGGGAATTGAAATCTGATAAACCATAACTTACTGCACTCCATAATATTCTCTGAAGTGGTTCCAGTGAAACTTACACTATCAAAGTTGTAACAGTTCAACCTCATAACTTTTTATTGCTTTGTGCATGCATGTAGCTTATCACGTACCAAAATTGAGTAAGAAACGAAGAATACCATTGCACGAATCGCATCACGCTGTTACTAAGAGTGGCATACTACTTAAGGGGGCTCCTTCACGAAAGTCCCCAAACAGAGATACATTATTTCTTGTAAATAAAAATCTACTGAATTTAATGGTGGTCTAAATTATATTTCGAATGGGTTAAAATTTTAAGAAATCCGAGCTCAAATTTGTAACTATTAGCACGTGTTCCTATGGGGCAGCGTGAAAAACAATTTGTTTTCGTTTATAATAAACCTAAATTAAATGTCCCAGCAGACTGAATGTATGCGTTTTGTAGATGAAGTCTTCCTCTGTGATATGCTGTATTAAAAATTGTGGATAAAGGACCATTTTAGCGAGATAGTTGTGATGGAAATAAATAAATAGTGTCCGGGAGGTCAGGAGGTCACGTGGGTAGCAGACGTACTTGTTCACGACATATATATACCGTATACCTATATATTACATCGCTATACTACACCAACACAGGTGGTCTGGTCTGGTGGTGTACCCTCGTATGCACTAGACTGGTCAAAACAATAATTAATTTTTCGTACAATGTTAAACTACACACATAAATATCATTTTTCCCACTTCATACGTTATTAAAAATATCATAATGATTTTCAGACTCATTTGTTTATTGAAAAACAAAACTTTATTTTTTGTTTGTCTTTGACCTCAGCAGTAGTCGTAGGAGCCCCCTTAAACAACTGTGTTAACGCACACGCTTTCTATAGGGTATACGCGTGCATGTCCTAAAACCTCCAAAGCATCCACAGCACCGATGAAGCAACATGGTATATTATGCAAAACCCACTTAACGCCACTTCTCTCTTCCTCTGCGACTTGGGTGGCCTACATTTCGGACCGCCGTGGTTTTTTCAAAATCCCACACATCAATTTCAATAAATTTAGCACCGGAAACGTGTATCCTCCGCTTTCGCGCACGCGCTCGGCCGCCTCGTGAGGAGGGGCGCCCATCAGGGAGCGAACACCGGGGAGGGGGGGAAGACGACGGCGCGAGAGACAACGATTCCACTGAATATGCATGCGGCAATCGTGTCTTTGCGATACGTATATGCACTATTTGTATCTCGTGATACGATCCCCGGGATTTCGGCTCTTGGTCGTTTTGTTTTATGTGCTCGACGTATCAATTTTTGTTTCATCATTTGCCATCCATTCGTCCGCAAGGTGTGTTACAAGCATTGTTGAGTTTAAAAAAAAAATCTAGTCTATATTTTGTCGATAAGATTATAGGTCGTGTATTGGCGATTGCGTTGATTGTTGGGTGAGTTTGGGTTTCTAAAAACGTTAATACTTGAAAATACAAGAAATAAAATTGTACTTATTTGCGTAGCAGAAACAAAAAAAAAAAAAAAAAAAAAAATTCAATGCAAGCCAAATTCGCTGTTCCTAAAGTAGAATCTTTGAAAATTCCACTTGCCAAAACAAAAGCACATAAATTAAAGCGTTAAATGTTTCCGACAGGATAGTGTCGTAGAAACAACAAACTTCCATCCAAATACCAGTTGTTTTGTTCATACGTGGAAGTTTTGTGCACTTTAACGAAAACAAACAAACAAACAAACTAACAATTGGTGCTGATCTATGTTTAAAAAAAAGCGAGTGCAGTAATAGCGTGAAAAAAAAAAATGGAAGCTTCTCTCTTCCAAAACGAGTTTGCAGAGCAATGAAATTTGACTTTCTGCAGCTCGTTTCGCAAAATATGCCTGGATATTGTCCAAATGGTTAACCCAAGGCATATTTCAACGTTTCAACAATTGGATGTCACGCATCGTTTTCCAACACGCTGCAGCAGCTCACAACTTTGTCCTGCATCGTTGCTGCTGCGGCATGGATATTTCTGCATATGACACAATAAATAAGTACGTACGAAATTTAGAAAAGTATAGTGCATTACAAAAGAATAAGATAACAATAACAACCCACTACTAAAACGTAATTTTATAACTTTAAATGTTCTTTGCTGTTTCACCGAATGTGAGTGTCTCTACTGAATCTCCACAGGTGACTGATACACCAACGCTTAGTATCATCTTTCTTGGATCTTCGAACCAACCAAAGTAGTAGTCACTTTACGCCAATCTTAAATTTTGTCAAGCTATTAGAGTCCAATTTTTCTCATATATTTAAAATTTTACCAAGGTATGATTGTTTCACTATAATTACAGTAGATACAACAACAAAAAACACACTCGCAGCACGTCCACGCATACCACAAGAGCGACTGTAAAAAAAAAAAAATAAAAAATAAAAAAAAAAAAAAAAAAAAAAAAAAAAATAGTAAAAGATTTTACGGTAATTGATCTATCAAAGACCGAATAATTTGCTTTAGACAGAAAAGGATTTTTTCAAATAATGAATTGATTTGATTACTCATGTCATTCAGACCAGTATTAGAAGATATTCGCCAACTATCAACACCAATTCGTCCGTCACTAGAATGCAGATTTGGAATGTTAGTAGCAAATTTTGATGTTATACCACCAATAACCATTCGTCCCTCATTAGGAGGCAGGTTTTGCAAGTTACTATTGAAATTTGGTATCATACCACTGGTAGTAATTTGTCCGTCATTAGTAGGAAGGTTTTGTATGTTAGTAATGAATTTTGATGTTATACCACCAGTAACTGTTTGTCCGTCATTAGGGGGAATGTTTTGCGAGTTAGTAGCGAAGTTTGGTATCATACCTTCAATATCTATTTGTCCATTAGGTGGCATATTTGGTGTGTTAGTATTGAATTTTGATATCATACCACCAGTAACTATTTGTCCGTCATTAGGAGGCAGGTTTTGCATGCTAGTATTGAATTTTGATGTCATATCACCAGTAACTATTTGTCCGTCATTAGTAGGAAGGTTTGGTATGTTAGTATTGAATTTTGGTGTCATATCACCAGTAACTACTTGTCCGTCATTAGTAGGAAGGTTTGGTATGTTAGTATTGAATTTTGATGTCATATCACCAGTAACTATTTGTCCGTCATTAATAGGAAAGTTTTGCGAGTTAGTATTGAAATTTGATATCATACTACTGGAAATAATTTGTCCGTCATTAGTAGGAAGATTTGGTATGTTAGTATTGAATTTTGGTGTCATATCACCAGTAACTACTTGTCCGTCATTAGTAGGAAGGTTTGGTATGTTAGTTTTGAAACTTGTTGTCATACTATTAATACCAGTTGGAGGTTGATGAAGGACAGTAGACGAGGTAAAGTAAACTGGTTGACCAATAATGTTTCCAGGTTCTCTGTACTTGCAAATCAAGTGAGTCATATCGGTGTATTCTACTATTTTTTCTTTGAAAGCAGCGCATCCAATTTTCGTGCTTCTACTCCAAACCATCTGAGTGTACGCTCTAGCGGCTGTGAGATCACTTGCGCTAAAGAATACATAATTTTGTAGAATAAATATGGTTATTTTTTACATTTTTTTCAATTGATCGTAGCTAATTACGTTAAAGAGCTGGCATGTTCGTGGTTGAACGTATTCGCTTGAGAGGACCATTTCTTAACAATAGATAGCACAGAATCACTTGAGTTGGAGGAATTAAATATGTAGTCATAGTTGTGACCTGTTAAAGGATTAGAGAGATATGTAAAACAATCACGAAAGTCCAGGTCAGATGAGCACGAATAGAGTTCATTCCAAGCTTCCTCCTCTAAAACTTCGTCCCATTGCTATAAAAATAAAGTTTCAAATTATACCATTTTTACAAGGAATTTTTTAAAACTTTCGATTACCAGATGTTCTAAGTTGATAGCTTTCAGTTGTGGCCTTGGGTTACCCATTCCTTCGATACCCTGACTCAATTTATCTCTAAGGGAGTTGTGGGCAAACAAAATTTCTTTTTTGTCATTTTCCGTGAGTTTATAAATGGAACAGCCTTCACATTTCAAAGTCCCAGGGATCTGACGCACAAATAAATGAATACAAATGAAAAATTTGAATATTCATTTTTTACATGATATGCTTTGACATTTAATCCAATACTTACATCATTTGATGTAGTAACTTGAGAATAAGCAGATNCCAAAAATAATAATAATAATAACTATATTGTTACATAATCCTGCAAATGCTGAAAAATAAATTTACATCATGATAAATCACACGTAGCAGTAGTATTAATAGACAAGTGACGATTTTCAGTAGTACAGGTCAACGCACGGTCAGACATTCGGCCAGTAGAGTAAAACCAAAAGATGAAAAATTTTCGTATACTTAAATAGTTTTTAGGTGCATATGGCGATATATGTGGAGGTAGGCGCATATTCAACGCGTATATACTATATCGTATGTGGGAAAATCTGCTACGATTGTGCGTAAATTGGAAAATCCCACCCACGTTGACACCTCGTCTCCTTATTTTTTTTTTTCTCCAATAACAAGACACATTGTAGCAAGCTTATACTCGTATCAACAAATCGTGGCATTCGATACATGCGAAGTCTCATCGATTGCTCGAGATCTCATCGTCATCACTCGAAAATATTATAGTATAATCAGTCTATAATTAGTTCCTATAAGCACGTACGTAATTGCTAATTTACTTAACGTCAGGAGGCATTTAAGACTTGTAGGGAGTTTATACAACGACTTATACTAGACAAACTACATTTTATCCCACCAATTTTCGAGTAATTTTCAACCTCAGCAGTAGTGAGTAGCAGCAGCCCATGGAGGGAAGATCGAGCATATAGTATAAGGAGGGCTGGGACAGCGCGTTTAGATCGAAGTGCAGTGTTGCGCGCACAGGAAAGTGAAATATATATATATAGACACACATACGTATATATACATATGTGTGTGTATAGCAGCCACACGAGCACGAGTATTACACCAACAACAGTCGAGAGGGAGGAGGCGAGCGAGGTGCGCCTGCCCGAGCGAGCGAAATGTAGGCCAGGGCGCGGCTGAATGAAAAAAATATCATTCATTAACGCGGTCGTGTAGAGGCTCTCAATCAGGCCATTCCCTCCCTCTCCCTTCACGAGGCTCTCTCTCTCTCTCTCTCTCTCTCTCTCTCTCTTTACACGCCAAAAGTGGGGAGGTCGCCGTCGTCCTCTCGCTCACCTGTCTGCTCCCCCCCGCCATCTCTCGCATGTACTCTTTCATCGCTGAATTTTCCGTCCGTTTCCCTCCTCCTCCTCCTCCCTGCATCTCCTCTCTACTACGCGCCAGCCAGCCACCTACTACGACTTTTTTTTTTTTTTTTTTCCCCAACACCCACACAACCCGCCCCGGTACTCGCCGCACGTAGTAATCAGCCCCCGAACCACTCATCACCCCCTCCCCCGGGCAACGTCACAACTCTCGCTCGCTCATTTGCATGTCTGCCGCTGTGGAGGAACTCGCCACGCGACTCGGCTCCTGCCGTGCACTTCGGAAAAACGATAGTATACTCCTACTCTATGTGTATATATGTATGTACATTCTANCATAAAAAGTAAAACTGGTCGGTTAATATCCCAAATTAAAGTTTTTTGATAAGTTAATTCAGAATATGTTTTTCTTCTTTGCAACTAACCTTTATTTCATCAGCTGTTACGAGACCAACGTTTAAAATTTTTTCTTTAAAACTTGTTAGAGGATCTCGTGTTTGTCTAACTTCCTGTATTTCTTCTCTTGTTCTATAACTCGTTCCTGGATCTGACATACTATGTCCGCTATATCTATATGTAAATGTTTCCATAACGAGTGGTCCTTTCCCAGATGTACAGTAATCTATAGCAAATCTTGTTGCTTCTCTTACAGCCAAAACATCCATTCCATCAACCTGCAATAAAAACACATTCAATAATTTAATTTATGTATTACATGTAATTCTATTAGGCTAATAAGAAATTGGTTAGGTTAATTATTCTAATGATTATTTACGCCCATGAAAAAATTGTATTCTACGGAACTTTTGCATCTTACAAAATTCATGTTAACTAAATTCTGTCAAGGATGAAACGATTGATTGTAGAATAACGAGCTTCAATAATATATTAACTGACATTAAATTAGGCAAAAAATAATCAATATTTAATAGGGCCTACATTATGTGCTTTCTTATATAATTATTACACAACTGTTTCCGTGGAGATTGCTTCATAGGTTATGAAAATAATGATTTTCCCAGCATCACGGTATGGTAGCATTTTAGTCTCACACTAGAAATAATTCAAGGTGTAAATACATTTTTCATTCAAATGTATTTATTGGTTTTATCTTAGCACTTACTAATTTGATAATAATTATATTACGGATTGTTTAAATTTGTTAACATTAGTTAATATTTACTACGTTTGTCTGCTTAAGACCTTAAAAAAAAAATTTATAATAAATTTGTCAAAAAATATTCATTACACCTGGCAGCAAATATCTACCAGAGTAATACCTATGGTCTTTTGTGATTGCCGTGATCAGGTAAGGTTTCGCAGCTTATTCACCATATTGAATTTGTCCTATTGGGGATACAACAAACGCCAAAAAGTCATGAAAAACATTTTTATCTGCTTATCTAGAAGAAAATTTTTAAATCAAATAAAAGATTTCACTCATCCCGCCACAGGCAAACAAACAATGCATTATAACATCATTAAAAGAACATAATCAGTGAGAATTGTTGCATATCTCTTACAGTTTTCACTCAAGTTTGGGAAAAAGTTACAAAAAAAAAAAAAAAAAAAAAAAAAAAAAAAAAAAAAAAACAATTAAAAGTGCGCGAAACAAGCTTTAACTCAAGATCTGAGGGTGTCAAAAATGTTTGTCCATGAGATTCCAGTTGAGGTTCAAAGCGTCAAAACGTCATTGCCTATTGATGGGTGTCCGGTGTTGCGGGAGTTACAATTGAAGGAGCTTTAATTTTCATGGAATTTCTTGATAAAAATTCAACATTGGCACGTACACGAGAAAAAAAAGCCTGCAATTGTGCCACAACACATTGATGGACCAACCGTGCTCCTTACAATGTATACAACGAATGATTATTACACGTTTATTAAGGAGCATCGCGTGTCTTTTGTCTCGACCATACGAGCATTGATCCATCAAGAGGGGAAGAAAAAAATAAAATGCCAAGCGAGGGAAAAAAAGTGCTGTGCGATATTATCACAATATAAGTATCGAAAAAGTGTAGTTGTATCAAGACGTCAATCACCTTAAACTGCATTCGAAATACGTTACGGTTACACCACGTTTCATCTCACTCTCGACATATCGAATACCCCGATTGAACCCCTGCAGTGACGAAAAAGCATCAGCAGAGAGAAATTCCGTAATCATATACTCGTACATGGCAGTGTCCATAATATTACACGGAAGGTTGGGAGCCGCTGTTGCACCGCGAGGAGGTCACGTAAGCGTCGGCCTCCCTGATGCACACATACCAGGCGGTGATACGTACAGCCGACAAGCATATTTGCCCCCCTCCCCACGTCTCGCGATGGACTTCATTCATGTTTCCTCCGTCCGCACGACCTTACCAAAACTCTCTCCTCCCACCCGCCACCCTCCTCACTTTTAACAATGCAAGATCCATCACGTTTAAAATGTTACAATGTGTGCCTATTCCACATACACACTCACTGGCTGGTGTTGCAGGGTTGTATTTCCAGTTGGGATTGCTGGCACACTGAGAGATCAATTTGTTGATTCTCATAATGGTATGGTAACCTTTGAACCGCCATTAGAATTTAATATCGTATAGTCTGTGTATGTCTGTGTGCATGACAATGATGACAATTAACGTATCAACTAATTGGTCTGTCATAATTAGGTTCATCACTTCTAAGTTGATCGAAGACACCGATATGACAATATTTCAAGGCACCCTGTACATTAAACTAATAGTTATGATTCATAGTAAAAACGCAACAGTTGAACTAAGAGAATATATTATTTTCGCTGTGACTCATTGAGTTTCACACTTGATCTTAACATTAATAGATTTACGTAGAATTAAAGTTTGACATTGATACCAACACGTAATTGTACTTAATTGTAACGTAAGTACATAATTGTACTTATAAAGTGAAATTTTAGATGTACTGTGAGAAAAGAAAAGTCATAAAATTACTGTTCTGGTAGTGTACATACTTTATAGGCGTCTAGAAAATTTTTTTTCTTACCAAGGAAACCCCTATTTTTTACTCTTTAGAACAATGTTATCGTTAGAACTATTATTACAGTTCAGCTGAGTGAAAATCAGGTTTCAAAAAGTAAAAAGTCCCCGGGTGATGGATTGACAATAGTCAACGGTGTTAGCACAATTATTTCAAAGGTTATTTTCTTTCGGAGACTTCCAATACCCCATCGCTGAGCACCAATAGTTCTCGATCCCTATAAAATGAACTTAACTCAAACAACTAGCTATATGTATTATACTGTACTTATGGTAGCTCATTTTTTGTCAATGGGGGCACAGGCAACAGAAGAAGCGAGTCCCCAGCACAGCAGATCGCGAGAGTTACAAGATTCTTCAACTCCTGCTCATGTATACGTAACGTACCCCACCAACAATCATCCATCACACGACTATGCTACGAAATGTAGTGTTGGGGTGGGGGGTTCGCATAGTAACAGCAGCAGCCGTGACGAGTACACAGGTATAAGGGCGTTTTCCACTACGTCACCAAGATGAAAGAAGATGTCAGTGACGAAGAAGACTCTGAATGATTGTATACCTGAGGTAAATAACAACAAGAACCACGTAGCCTGCAAGCACGCGTGTGTGCGCGTTATTTCCGTGCGCTCGCCCTTAAGTACTTTACTCACCAAAAGTGCGCTCACCGCCGTTTGACGCTGCAAGAGAGGAGGTAATCTCCTCTTTCTCCGTTGCAACCAAACAGTAGCAACAGTCTTCTACTCCTCTCTTTTCACTTCCATTCCCCCCCCCCCGTCTCCTCCGATTCTCTGACCTTCTCTCTCTCCTCCTTTCTCGGATTCGCGCCTCATTTTCTTGAATACAACTTCCTCCCCCTGCCCCGCGGCCGCAGCGCACGGAACAAACGAGGCTCCGCCGTTCATTCTGACTTTCAGCCGCTCATTCTCGTGCGCTGCCGGTGCTGTCTCGTCCCTCACTCTCACTTGCGCGGCAGTACTTATAGTTTCGTTCTTTGCACTCGTGTTTCATACACACTTGCGCTCCTCTTCTCTCCCTATACTGTATAGGGCCGTCAAAGGGAATTTACACTCTCTCTTTCCCGTTCTGAATTTTTGGGACATTACTCATTTCGTCGCGGTGTATCAATGCTGCTCTGAATCACACCGAGTGTGCAATTTACGGGGTCGTCAATGAACCTTTTTTTTTTTTTTTTTTTTCATTGAACATAATATACTTACAAGAGTTGCGATTGACAATCCTGAGTACGTGTCAATGGTGATCGAGTTGCTGTTTGGGGACGGAATGGTAAAGTCAATTCTTTTTTGGCAGGATTAACGAGAAGTTGTAAAAAATGAAAAATCCTTGAGGGTATCGTCGAACAGAAACAATAAAATTTTGTTTCCAACTCAGTGTACTTATTCGTGGGAAATTTGGCAAAAATCTACGGGTGTCCCCACCCTTTTATTGTGATTTCCTACAGTTTCATCAAAATCCAATGATGCAATACTGCGAATTTATGTACGTTCTTTATTATACAAAAATTAATTTCTTGTTATATTCCTTCATATTGTGGGTTTTCTTCTACCCCGTAGATGTGTAAACTTAAGAACTTAGGGTCATATTCACAACTGCAGTAGCAGTGTTAGATAAAATAAAAATTGATATGGATGAGTACAAGTGTATATGTATATATATAGGAACATTATAGAAAAAAGGCCAATACGTTGTTCACGGCAATAGGACAAAAATATGTCACCAAAATGGCCCTATTCAGGGTCGTAGACAACTTTCTAGAATTTAATGTAATTTTGTATGCGTAAGTTCCATTATTTTTCATTGAAATGTTTGTTAACTAATTAATGCATCATGTGTGGATTTGTGAACCACCATGTATTACAAACTGATTGAAAGAGAAAAGCACAAAAAACCAAACATAAAATAAATCAACAACCAAAATCTTAACAAATAGCGATGCACGTAGTCGTACCAAATGTTCAAGTTCTTCATCATCATCACACATGCATCAAACGAGGTAATAATTAGTCCAAATGACGCAAATGCGCGGTAGAAAAAAAAGGCCCTCGTGGCATTACGTAGAAAAGTAATTCAAACCGCTTGGACGCAGATAAGCAGGAACATGCGATTAAAAGAGCAGCTGTGACAGCAGAACCAAGTGACGATTGCGATTAAAAATACATCGTTGATAATGGCAATTATCGAGGCAATTATCATCACCCGCCGCCGCAGGCGCCAGTAAGTAGACGCCCAACAATTGAACGCACCGCATGTACACACGCGTCACCGCGTGATAAAAAGAGAATGTAATTTCATAGGTATTCTTGCCAATGATGAAAAATAAAAACTAAAAAAAATTAAAAAAGATCTTGATTTAGCAATTCCATTGTATGCAGGAGCTATCTACCGAAATATATATATTTTTAGACTTAGTAACTCGTAATTTTGGCAAGCGTAGGGTCTACGAAGTACCAAAAAGTTTTCACATACACTTCACAGAGAAGAAGCGATACTTTGTTTTTTTTTTTCATTTTTTTCTCTTTTTTAACGCAATGCCAAAAATTTTGCGACCATCGTGCGTCGTTGGTCGTACACGACAGCCAACAAAGTTGCAGTCACCAGGTCATAATTGGCACTAGGCATACTATGCGGCAGCTATTACACATCGCTTGCTCGCACATGATAATAATAAAATATCCGGAAACGACTGTGACTCCCACGCCCGCGCCGTTGCCGACTATGCGGTGGTGATGCGGTAATCGAGGCAGTATAACGTATGACATCTATACATATATGTGTCTGTATATATGTACACATGGGTACACCGAGAGGAAAAATAAAACATTGGAAAAGTAGAAAAAGTAAAAGGAAAGTGGGGAAAATCGAGGAAATTTATAGAATAAGGCAGTCGGAGGCACCATACCCATACCAGAAGACAGAACGCACGCGAGAACGCGGGCATTGAGAGTCGCAACGCTGGGCACGCACACAAAAGTATACACTTTATGCAAATAAAAAACAGGGGAAAAGTTTGGAGTAGCCCTCCAATTTTCACGGCTGCACCTTGTTTTTTTTTTTTTTTTTTTTTTTTTTTTTTTTTTTTTTTTTTTTTTTTTTTTTTTT
>NW_019379616.1:489865-530234 GCF_000648655.2 Copidosoma floridanum | reverse complement strand
TTTTTTTTTTTTTTTTTTTTAAGGTGCTTAAAACGTGTTGGTCAACGGTGTGAAGGAAGAAGTGGCACGAGGGAGGCCACGGAAGAAGGATTGTCAGCGTTACGGCGTGACTCTTCAACTCTTTACTTCCACATCGTTACTTCTGCTGCTTCAAGGAAGCAAAATCCAATGGCCAATTTAAAGTTTCGCGTTACAATCTGTACATCCTCGCCTCTGTCCTCGACTTCTGTTGTGTACTGTATGTGTGAGTGTCCTGCGGATTTACATCCGATACATAGGTATGATGGTATAACGAAGTTTTGTGGAAAGTGTTCGAATTAGCAATAAAATTGTTTTTGTTCGATGTTGTCGTACAATAAATAAAGACATCTAAGCAACTTGACCTTATAATTATTTTTTTAGTTTAAGCTGTTCGTAGAAAAATAAATATTTTTATAATAATAATAATAATAATAATAATAATAATAATAATAGTAAAATATGGTTTGCACAAGAGATCTTAATCTACTTCTTCGCTCGCTGTATTGTGAATACATTACAATTTCCCCTCTTTTTAGTTTAGCTGCTCTGCTTTTTTTTTAGCCAATATCCTAGGAAAACGTCTAAGCTTATTACAAGAATTAACCTTTTTCTCCCTGTTACTTTCGCTTTGTTCACTGGTAATACAATTATCAATCTCGGAATTTTCATTACTTCCAACATCCTCTCTTTTAAAACTTTCATTTCATGCTATAGCAGTTATTTGATCTACATGTCTTTTTGTTACAAATCCATCAACCAATTTAATCGTATAGGTGGCGGGAGAAAGTTGCTCAACTATAATTGCTTTCAATCTATTTTCGGTATCTTTACGATAATCTTTTGTGAATATAACATCGTTTACTAAGACATTACTTTTTCTATAGCCGTTTTAAAGCGAGTTTGATCGAATTGATGTTTTTCTACTGTGTCTAAAGTTTCTTGTTTCAATAAATCAAATCTTGTTCGAATGTCACGTTTAAACATGAATTTTTATGATTTCTGTCCCGTATAACAATGTGCTGTATTTCGATACTCTGACAAAAACGTGTTTATTGAAAATTCTAAAGAATGACCATCGCATAATTTTTTTATCGACGAAATTTTCTGCCGCTCCATTAGTTGCCGGATGCTATTGTGGGGAAGAGGTATGTTTGATTTCGTATCTTTTTAAATCTAATTGTAATTCGGCGCTTTTAAATTAAGTTCCATTGTCTGAAACTATCTGTTTAAGGAAGCCAAATCTCGCGAATATATCATCCAAAATTTTAATTACTTTTTTTGCAGAAGTGTCTCTTTTAAAATTTATGATCCCGGGCCATTTCGAATGCGCGTCGATTAATCCTAAAAGCATGCAGTTGTGAAAAGGGCCTAAAAAATCCATGTGGTGCCGTGACCATGGCAATCTTGGCCATTGCCAAGATGTGAGCGGAGTTTTCGCTGGTTCTGCTCGTGACTCTAAGCATATTTTACATATTTTGACCAAAATTTCTATGTCTATGTTTATGTTTGGCCACCAGAAATAACTCCTTGCTAGTTGTTTCATATTTACAACACCCATGTGTGAAAAATGAAAATTCTTTAACATATCGCATTGCAAACTTTGAGGTATGATAATCCTATGCCCCCAGGTAAGATAACCTCTTTCAAAATACAATTCATGGCGCTTAGTATAATAATTTTTAGCCACTGGAGAAAACTCTTCCAATTTCGGCCAATCGCTTTGAATGTATGTAATGATTTTTCGTAGCAACGGATCTTTTGCCGTCTGTAAAGCTATAACTGTAAAATCTGAAAAATTGACATTTTCTCGAATGAAATGTAAACTTGTGTACTCTTTATTATTTCCGTAAACATATTGATGGTATTCTTTCTCAACCGGACACTCCATCCTCTCCAAAATTTGTTAGTCTCCAAAATATTGTCCAACAGTGCAAATGAAAGCTTGGAACCTCTACTTTCGAATGCTGTCTGGCCAAATTCGTACAACTCATTATTATACACAACATGGCGGCTTTAAATGACAAAGTGTCAAAAAAATTTCAATTTTTTTTTTCATTTCAACCATCTCATGTGCTTTACAGTCAATTTCATGCCTTAAAAGTAGCTACATTTTTAGGTGACAGTCCCTCATATGTTGAAAAATGTTAGTGGTGACAAAATTTTTCATTTAAAAATGCCGGATCCAATATGGCGGCTTTGCAATGTGGCTTAGTTTATTCACAGAGCCAATATTATTTTGAGATTTTTCTTAATCCGACTTTCCATAGTGACTCACGTTTCTATAAGCCTAGGCATTAGTAGTACATGAAATAATAAGAAGTATTAGTTCCAATGTGGCGGCTGACCGAGTGGTTTTACTATAATCAGTGGTGCAAAAAATTATTTTTAAATCATGATTTAACTCGCTTATTTTTTTATTTTTAATTTTTTTTTTTTTTTTATACTGGGTTACCACGACAGCCTAGTCGCGGGGGCCACCCACTCTCCATCTGACAGTGGAAGGATATTTTTACCTGCTTTAAGTCTGTATAATAATAAATGAAAGTACCTATTGAAACGATGACGANAAAAAAAAAAAAAAAAAAAAAAAAAAAAAAACTTCTGAATTGCTGTACTCGTTGTAGTCTATTGTTCTTAGTATGTTGCAAATGTATTATTTTACAGATTGATTCAGTTTTTCGTGAAAGCGTAAGAAATTGAGTAAAGTTGGTCGAGTTACGTGTGCAAATTTTATAAAGAAAATATTCGATTCCTCACAAAAATCACTAGGATATGTATATAGTACACGACTCGAAGTAGTAAGTACGACTAATCGATAAGATTTGACAGGACGTATGATACGAAATGTGATCAAGGAAAAGTATTTGACTCAAAATATACTCATGATCTGTGGGAGTGGTTGTAGTTCGTTGATGAGAAGCTGATCTGAGGTACGGCTGCGATTCCCTATCAGGTCAACTTTGCAAAAGATTTGTTCTCGAGTTTTACGATCAGTTCTGCACCTGAGGGCGACCAGGAGGTATAGCTCCGTATAAATGCCTTGGGAAAAGGAGTCAGAAGCCGTTTGGAAGTTTGGAGTGAGGGTTAGGGTAATTGGTGGACATGGCACGATATTGTATATACTCGGTTCGAGTCGATGACGACGACTACGGTGTTGAAAAATCACAGTTCGATGGCTTGGGTATGTACTGTCTGCAAGACAAGATGGGCTTGGTTATCGTAGTATGCAAATCACTATTTTTTTTTTTTTTTTTTTTTTTGTGTGGACGTACATAAGAAGGTTTCTTGATCTGCTCCTTCCAACAATCATTCGACGAGGCTAAGGTAGTCATTAGTTGTGTGGTCTCCGGGTTTTTTTATTTAGACGCAAAAAAAAAAGGCAGTTATGATATTCGTGATATAAAAATTTTCATCTCACTAAGGAGATTAATACATTTGTATTTGTCAAACGATTCAACAGTTTAGACACCAAGAATGGTCATATTCGCTTTGTGCTGTAATTTGAGACAGCGCCACCTGCATGCAGGCAAGAAGGGGGCAATGCTGGATAACACGATTACATAGCCTGTTATGGGCTGCAAACTTTGTTTATTGTTTTTTGTAGTTTTAAAGCATTTTTGATACTTGAAGTATAGATTTTCAGTGTCAAGTATTTGTTTCAAACAGATAATAATTATTTTCTTAAGTTAAAAATAATAAATAAGTAAATAATATAACAAAAACTTGTATTCTGTTTAATACAAATTCTCAACACTGAAAATCTATACTTCAAGTATCAAAAATGCATTAAAACTACAAAAAACAATAAACAAAGTTTGCAGCCAATAACAGGCTATGTACTTAATCGTGTTATCCAGCATCACCTCTTTTTTGCCGTGCAGGTGATGCAGTTTTACGCTGTTTTAGATTACTGCACACAGCGAATACAGTTTTTTAATCCGAGAATTGCTCAACAAGTTGCAGTTAATGTACGTCAAACAGCTCTGAGCGACTTTGAACCATTGTTTCAAAGAATAGGTGTTAAAAACAAATACATTTTTTTTTAACTATCGAGTGAAATAATTTTTATCATCACTTTTGAAAATCAAGCAGATAGAAATAAAGTTTAAAAACTTTGGGAGTGATTTTGACATAGAAATATAGTGAATTCCTTGATCTTAGAGATAAAATTTTTTTCCTCGGAAATAATAACCACTATATGATTAAAATTTTCTTAATAATGTAGGATATATGATTCTCTAGTAAAAAGGGTGCAAAGTTTAAAAAAAATTTTCAATTTGTTTATTAACTTAAAAATAAATGTAAAGCTTGTAATGAATTAAAAAAATAAATAAATACAACTATCTAGTTTCTACATTATTTTTTATTTTAAATCTCAGTAAATATGTATTTTACTAATGTGCTTGGAAAATGAAAAAAAAATTCGTGAAATAAAGGTTTTCGTGGGCTTTCTCGTATACGTGAAATCTAATACAACACATTCAAACTTTTTATTAGATATATATGTATCGTAAGAAAAATATTAAAGGTTCGTTAAAGCCCCTTTTGGTTCGGTTCGGTTCTCTTAACAAAATATACCTATATATAGGGAACCAAACAGAACTGGTTCTGTATATATAGGTATATTTTGCTAAGAGAACCGAACCGAACCAAAAGGGGCTTGAACAAATCTTAAGAATTAGAATACCTCAGCATTAAATTAGTAGCCAATCATGCGCAATCATGTAGCCTCTATATACATAAGATTTATCAATCTTAGCGACGACAAAACATTGGTGTACGCTAAGAGAAAACATTTATTAGAATTAAAAAAATATTTCAAATAGTTTCAAGTAAATATTTACAAACAAGATGATATATTTTTACATTCACAATTTTTTCTTATTTATGGTTAATTTTTTCTTAAAGTAAAAAAATATAAATTAATTAAAGATATATTATTTACTTAGGACCATTTTCGGGACCATTCTAGCAAATGTTTTTTTAATCCTAAGAAATTTCCTTTCATAGAACTCAAACAAATTTTTTTTCAGCACCTTACGAGTACATTACATAGAAAATAATTATGTATTCTATTTTTTATGAACATATCGCGATTGATTGACAATAAATTAAGTGTACTTGCTTTATATTTTAAGTACATTTTGTTTAATATGTTTATCTTAAATTACGTTCATGTTTTTGGCATCATAGGGGCTACCGGGCTACTGCACGATTTGTGTTTAGGTTCAATATACAATGAAGGTGACGTCTTTTTATAGTATAGTTATATAGTCGTTCACCGTTATTGTCTTTGCCTTAAGGTATATTTATATGCTCAGTCTTTCTCTCACTCGCCATCGACACCACCACCACCACCGGAAAGTCATTGGCCTTGCGACTCATTCCGATGAATGGCTTTTTTTCACTTTATTATCTTTCTTTTTTTCTTATTCTTTTCCTTGAGAGCGCATGGGACATTGTACACACGCTTCAGCCCTTTTTGCTCCACAGCATCTGTAGGCCTATTTTAAGACTGAAATATTTTTTTTTTTTTTTTTTTTTTTCAAAGCTAGTTTACTTTTAAAAGCTTTGTTATTATTTTTAGAGTGGGAAGATTCAAGAGTTGGGAGTTTTCTTGAGCTCGTCAACTAAAATGAAACTTTATTAGTATAGTTATAATCATCAAAACTGAGTGTGTATTTATCAGTGCTATTCATATGTTGTAGAACTGTCGCTATGAATATTGTTTTTTTTACGTAAAGCATGAAAAAGTCTTTTCAGTACCAACTATATAGTTATGACCAAGGATCCGCATTCCCTTCATATCTTTTGCTGGTCCAAATGATGTCACGTCAGTTGATAGCTATATTGCAGTTATGTAATATATTAAGCTATATATACATGTATACACTAATACACACACACACACATCGCAGTAAGGATATACTATAGAGAATGATGTGTATGTGTGTATGACGCGTAAGATCACGTAATTTTTTTGGATCCCGATAACATCCCTCGTAAAATCCTATTATGTGTAAACTTTTACGGAATCAAAGTGAAAACTATCAAAGCATTGTATCTTTGAAATATTAAAATAAGCATGCATGGAATATTTTAAAATCACAATGACAACTCAACCTTTGAAAACCGTAAAAAACGTTTCATCTCAAAGGGAAAGCTAAAAAGTAAAAAATAAGAATTTCTCTCAGGTTTTCTAACGAGAAACGAAATTATCGAGGTGCACAAATAGAGATGTGTAAGACAACATATAAACATAACCTTAAATTTTTTATGATTGAGCAATATCTTCATAAAATTAAGGTGAAATAAAAAATATATTAAATGTTAAGAAAATAGTATACACTATCGTCAATTTTAATACTGTGTCAGCATATATGGTAAAACGAGAAAGGAATTTTTTTTTTTTTTTTTATCAAACTAATAGAAAAACAGTAAAAGTTTGCACCATTATTGCACTTGACAACAATTAAAAATCTTGGAAGTTTCATTGTACATGAATGTAGTTTAACCAAAAACTAGTTAGTCATAGCTCGAAAACGCTATAATCTACGATAAGACAATATCTGTGTAGTTTACAAAAACCAACAACATTCGACGTAGAAATAACCCAACAACTATATACTTATAATGAAAGCAAAAAAAGAGATGCACACAGTTTGTTTCCACTTTTATACTTAATAATAATACGTTGCACACCAGAGCTTCAAGAAATTCGTCCGCACCTCTTTTTATAACAAAAATAAAGGAAACAGCCATGTGAGAGTGATTCATAATGTATTACTCGTTACGATCTATTTATGTACCATGTATGAAGAAAAAAAAATAACGAGGCTCATTCATGCTGCGTGATGATGCCGTCAAGGTCATTGCATATCCGATAGCATGTCTGATGTATTCTGCAACAAAGAGTTCCAGAAAAAAAATGTTTTTGTTCAAATTTTCTTATACAGCGAAACAAGGTGAACAAATTACATTTTTTCAGAAATTGCAAAAAACTGATGACGTAAGTACAAGGTTTTTCGACACGGGCTCTTGCAACTTCGGTTATAATACTGGCTTGTAATAGAGGCATGTCTGTACTTTCAACCTCCCCCTTCTTTGGATTTAGTTCCATTTTAAAAATAACTTCTCACCACGATTATCTACTAAAAACAAATTGTTTTACAAGAAAAATTAGAGAGGGAGAAAGCTATATTTATTTATTTACGTTCATTCACTTTTGGCAGGTCAACAAGACTATTTACATGTCGCGGGTTGTAAAATAGCCTAAACAGAGCATAAACAGAGCATCACATTGAATTAACTTTAAATTATTTTTTTTCTTATATATTATGTAATTGATCGTGCCAGGATCAGATAATACAATAAAACACTATATTTGTTTTTTTAATGCTTCCTGAAGAAATCAACATTAATAAATGTCTCTCCAGTAGATGATATGCAAGTAAGTGATACAGATATCTGTTTTATATTACACACGTAGTTTATCAAAGTGCAGGAATACAGGAATAATCTCCCAATCTCTCGAAACAATATAAATGCCTTTACCATTGATGGTAAATATTAATTGACTATTTTCAAACGATTAAAAACTATTCATGTAATGAAAATATTGTATTGAGTTAAAAAACGATCTATATATTGAATAGATATTGTCCTTCTTTATAAAAAAAAGTCAAGTGACTGAAGCCCTATTTCGTGACGTGATTGGCTTAGGCTGATTTTGAACGGGTAAATTCAAAAGTTTGATAATAAAAAAAAGCACTAAGCTTAGTGAATAAAAATTGAAATTATCTGTACAATCAAATTAATTGACTGAAATTTAATCATTCTATTTGGATTAAATAATTGCTTTAGAGACACGTATGATTAAAAGTTGGGGGTCGGCGCGCAAAGCGAGCAGGGGGCAAAATTTATATTAATACTAAAAAAGCGACGATATCTTTTTAAAATTCAAAAAACAAATCATGGACGAAGTATTAATCAAGCACCTCGAAAAAAAATCTCAACCAAAAAACCGTGAGATAAACATTTATTACTGCAGAAACTTGCTCTTAGAACTTTCATATTTTAGTATTTAAAAAATTACGCTCCTTCCTTATTTTTTTCCCCCAATTCTATATAAAGACCTTCACCTCTCTATTAGCAACGCAGTGAAAAAAAAAGAAACCCCCCCCCCGCTCTCGTTCCTCCATCTTTGTCCAGAGCGTCTTAATCTCCAATGTCACCCCCCCCCCCCACCAATTCTTTTTACCACTCGTTCAACGAAACGTCGTTTGGGCGCGAATTTTGCGTTTTCATTTCATTTTTCTGAGCCCCACAAGATTCAACCAGCCAGCTATCCAGCAGGACTCTTCCACACTTCTTGGTTCGCAATACGCATACATACATATACATAATATCATGAAGTGAGAGAGAGAGAGAGAGAGCTGATAGTGGAAGAGAAGACAAGGTGGACGCGAGGAGGGAGGGGATCCTTGGCGTACAGGGGGCGAAAAACGCAAGGACCTATCCTGCAGGACGTCGGTCGACGGTACAGCGCGCTAAAATCTCTCTCTCTCTCCTCGCCCATCCCAGCAAGGGGGTGTATTCGCAAGCGTGTGTATGAAAGAAAGAGATAGAGGACACGGGGATAGAGAAAATGGGGGGTTGACTCTTAGAAGGGGTGCAAGGACTAAAGAGAGAGCGAGAGAGAGGGAGAAAGATAGCGAAATAGGTAGCCAGAGAGAGACGACGACGACTGCACTATACCGTTATTATTATACGACGACGAAGAGAAGAGAGAGGGGAGGGAAAGAGGAGGAGGTGGTGTGGCAGTGCAGGCAGTGGAGAGAGAGCCGGCAGGAGAAGCCGGCATAGCAACAGAGAGACCGCTGCTGCTCCAAAACGAACTGGCTCTGGGTGCCGCCATGGGCCATGTATGTATACATATATTTATACATGCGCTCGAGCTACTGCATGGCGAGCGGCCACGCCATGCCTGCTGCATGCTGACGAGAAAACGCGCGCTACTGTTGCTGTTGCAGTTGCAGTGAGCCCGAGTTATCTATAGCCTACGTACTTCATGGGAAAACTCGAATTGATTGTTTTTTGTGTTTAATGTTTTGTTTATTTTTTTTATTTTTAACATCATAAAATTTTTTTTTTTTTTTTTTTTTCCCAAGACAAAATAAAATTATAGTTACCCCGGATAAGAGGAAAATTGACTGTTCTCGTGGATGATTTTAAGTACTTAATCATGGGTTTCAGGAAATATTTCAAAAATATATAAGTAATTACTTGAAAGTTTTAACGAAATCTGAAAAATTACTTACGTCGGTAAAAATACAATATTTGCAGTAGAAACTTGAGAAAAAAAACCGTGGAGGAAATTTTTTTCAATCAACTTTCTTTTTTTTTTCAAGGTAATTTATTTGATGTCATATATAATTTGCTACACTGTTTAACGTTGTTGTTGTTGTTGTTTTTTTTTTTTTTTTTTTTTTTCTGTGACGTTAAAATAATGAGTTTTTGTCGCAAGACCCCTGTTCGGTCCACACTGAAAAGAAAAATTGTCGCTTGAAGAAGAATCAAATTTTCCGAAAAATATTCAGTAAAACTAAAAGAAAAACCATTTGAAATGAAGCTCCGCATATTCTTGCAAATGAAGCACAAAATGCAAGACACGCTTGACAGCATCAGCAACAACAATGATTTCCAAGACTAGAGGAGCAGCTGTTGAAGTTGAAGGGAAAAAAAAATAAGGAAGGAAGAACGGGACTAAGAGCTAAGGGGGGGAGGGAAAAAAAGCAAAGTCTGGCCAAGAGAGAGCCGACGGCGAAACGAAAAAGAGAAACTCGACGAGCAGCCGAGAAAACAGAGAGAGGGAGGGAGCAGCAGAATCAGCGCGGAGAGCAGCGGAAGAAGAACGGACGAACAGACCGGCAGAGAGAGCCGGTCTTGCTTCCTCCTCGCTCGCGCGGAATATCGCGTATTGATCGCGTCGGCGCGTGCGCCGTGAGTCGGGAAGACCGGAGAGAGAGAGAGAGTACACCGTTGCACGGGGGGTGGAGCGCGCACCCAAAAAGAGTATGCCTCCCTGCTGCTGCTGATGCTCTTGCAGCTTCTTGCCATGCCGGTGTATATAGTATATACTACTCGAATTCTCTCTTTCTCTGTATAAGGTACCTCATACTTACTACCGCGTATAGGTATATCATACTGATGGTGCTGGTGCCGAATTGTAAACATGCAGTAGACACACGCGAAGAGAGAACTACTTATACTCTGTGCGTTACACTGTTGCTGCTATGCGGGCGTAGAAACGCGAGCGGGAAAAAGTACCTATACATACTTCTCGCGCGTGTCTTTATTGAAATTCGGATCCAGGTGATCTGTACTAAATTAATCCTGAATAAATGTGTGAATGAAGCGTAAATCAAAAATCACTTCAAGATGCTCTCTTTTCTCTTCTTGGCAAATTTTTATAGGCATGATAATTAATGTGGTTCACTCGAGAATTCGCGTAGCGGATCGACTCTCCATTTGGATCACTTTTTTTATTTATTTATTTTTTTTTTATAGTCGAGCCACGTCATCGGTAAACCGTATCAATGGTAAAAGTATTGTGTGTAGACTCTGTTGGTTAAGTTTATTTCTGGTTATTCGATTTTGTATGTGTATACACCACCTATATATATATATATATATGTGTGCTTATGGTTTGGTAATTGATGTCTTTTGTGTTTTGGGCTACAGTTTTCAAAAAATATAATTTTTTACTGAAGCTTGGATCACTGTAGGATTAGATTAAGCATATATAAAGCTTAGTGAATCGCATTAAATTCTAAATTAATAAAACTATATTTATTTTTTAAAAGATTGATAAATCTTTACGTGACGAAGCCTGAAATGTGTACTTTAAATTCTAATAATTTCGATTTAATCACGTAAATAGTTCAGAATGAATGATTTTGAAATATTTAAATACAAAAACAAACTAAATAACAGACGTAACGATATATGTATTTGATTCAAATTAATTTAAATACTGATGTGACTATTATTCAAGAAATTATATGACAAAAATATGAGTGCACGTTAGTAACGACGAATTTAAAAAATAAAAGGTCAAACCTTTTTTAATACAGGTTACATAGTTCCCAAATTAACGGGTAATCATATCAATACGTTAGTTGTACCTTTAATATTTTCTCGATTATCATATCAGTAGGTAATGACCGGATAATTAACAACGGAAAGTTTATAGATACAAAATCGATACAACACACAAACTTCTTACTAAAACACCAATACTATTAAACGAAAAATAGTTTTATAACTATAGTATTTATCCCCGATAACAATCAATCTACAAAAGCTGAAAAACCAAACACTGTATACACACGCACGCACGTTGGGTGTGACGTAACGCGTGAACTGAGAAGAAGAAAATGAAGAAAGTCCATGCTCAAGCAATATCGAATAACTGAGGAAAACAATTTTTCTTCACTCATTCAAAATTGTGACACCGAAAAAGCAGAGCTCTTCGAAGCTCGCCTGAATTCTAATGGCTCCGCGCGTGAGGAATACTTAATTTAGTGCAGCCGTGGTTTATTACGAAAAAAAAAGAAAATTCCAACTACAAGTTGTTATCCCCTAGCCATTAGTGTTATCAAACAACTTATCACCTAAACTAATATATTTTTCTTCTTATCCAAGCAAAGCTTTTGGTAATCTTTAAGAAGTCATTCGCCACATTTTAATTAGGTTAACGAAACTATCTAGATTCAATGTCATTAAACACACGTGATTTATAATCGATTGACCAGAACATCGTTCGACTTTTCTTATCACTGACGAAGATCGATGTTATCAATGAAAAGAGTAAAAACATACTTGTACATTTATCTACACAACAAAACACAAACCGCATCAAACGTTATCGGATACTGACATTAAACGTATTTAAACACCACTCTTTTTCACAAGTACGTTACGGTTGATTTTTTTTTTCATTTCTATTTGGAACACTAAATCTCATTAAATTAGGTTTTAATCATTCGCATGAAAACTCAAACACAAACAAGTGTAAAATAGGAATAGCCTTGTTTATGTCGAGCGGGAAGAAGACAAGTTCGAGTGGTTTGTTTTTGTGCTTACATTATTTCTGTTATATGTTTTACGAGTAAGTATATACGAATTCCAAGTCGTAAAATTTAAGAAAAAAAGTTCATAAAATTGTATCATTCAGCTTGAACCAACAATGTTTATTTTGAATAAAATGAAAAAATAGTAGTTTTCGGACCTGGTGGCGCATGTCGCCAGGGCAAGCACCAGCCCCAAGTACTGTATCGGCTCCTCGTTTACCGATCGTTTGCATTCTTTGCTAATCTAAAGAAATTAAGTTCGATTGAACGCGAATGAGTGTGTGAGGGCAACCGGGGGTAAATGCGTGTTTCTACTTGTTTCTACCATCGTCCTTCCTCACTCCGAGCTCACCACACTCTCGCCCCTTTGATTAGACGTTTGTTCCCGACCGCAGTTTCGCCGTGAGGTAATCGAATCCAACGAGTGTCATTATTTAAAAGAATTATCAGAAAACCGTGCTTTTGCGGGTCGACACGTCTACAGAAACAACAACAATAGCTTATCCAGTTTTAAAAATCGAACATCTACAACCGCCTCGTTTATTTTTGAAGTTATACTTCTAGAGTAAACCAAAAATTTGTAATTGGTGACACTGAGAAAATATGTAACGGAAGTGAATTTTCATTTTCTCCCCCCTTTCCCCACCGTTCCATCAAAGCCCATATCTGAGGAAAGAAAATTTTAGTTTTTATTGAATTTTATTTCTTCATCATTTACCAAATTCTCCTGAAAAAAAAAAAAAATAAATATTTCTTACAAGAATCGAACTGGCGATCTTCTGCACATGTGCCGAATAACCTGATAACAGAAAAGCTCTTACTTCTTGTTATGCTGTGCTTGGTACCTTACTTTTAATGTAAATATTCATTTACTATTCATTTATTAAATTGGTTGAAAAAAAAAAAAAAAAACCCACTTTCTACAAGAATCGAATCTGCAAGCTTATTCTTTATTAAAGTGATTTCGTTTATTAAATATAAAAATATTTATTGAAACCACACCCAACTAACGTAGGTATACTCATTCCAACGATAATTGCACCACCTTTGTACACAATATCGTTTCACAGTAGGTATATTTATAATCATAATCATATTGTTTGCCATATAATTCCATAAAAGTATATCTTCATATTTGGATACCCAAGCACCTACTGTGCACTGGTTTTTTGACAACTTTTTCCAAACTTTTCAACACAAAATTGAACCTCTCCGTCTATATATCCGATAACCCGAGGTCAGCAGGTATAATGAGCAGATAGCTTCCGATGTTGTTGCTCGTGCGCTCTCTAGCGCTGAGGAGAAGTAGGATAATCAGCCCTGGATGAAGGATAATTGTGGCTCAAACGCTAAAAGGAGCTAAATCGCGAGATAGAAGGATGATGGGAAGACAGAGGCGCTCATCTCTTTCCACAATAACAGCAATAAACTACAACGTAAACGCAATTCCTTTTTTCTGCCCGCCTCCTACACGTATGGTATATATAGGTAATATAAGAGCTCTGGCAGTGCTGCATCGCGGTTGGGGGTTGGTTGAGCTGGGGGTCGCTTGAAAATTGGAGAGGTCAGTGTCGGAAATCGCGGGGGATGCTGCTATATACTGCTGCAGAGCCTCGAGTTGCCAGGGGAATAAAGGCTTGGGGGTGCAGTACACTCACATACACAAACATATCACTGTGGATGCGCATACACACACGCGTATGTATTCAGGTATCGTAAGCGGAGGGAAGTAACAGTGGTATAGCGAGAGAGAAATGGAGCAACATAGATGTAGCATAGAAAGGACGCTGCTTGTTTTGCCGGCATTTATATATAGATCGCTGGTGTGGCACGTGTGAGAGTGTGGGTGTACAGTGTTACCACGCGGGCACCTCAAACCCCCGCAAGTCTCTCTATAGTGCCAAGTACCAAGTAAAAGAAAGAGAGAGAGAGAAGGTTGAAGGTTGAAGGTTTTTATTTATGACCTTAGAGTAAAACTCCATCTGGCCTATCAGGATTGTACAAGTGTTAACGAAAAGCATGATGCAGTAAAAAATCGCTCTCTTAACATATGATGCAGTCACTATAGGTGAAAATTAACAAATATATAAATACAAGTTCGGCAAATTAAACAATAGTAAGGTCCAAAAAAAGCGATTAATATAGACTAAACTGTAAAAATAAATAAGAAATAAAGTAATACTGAATTCACAAGATATCGTATAAGCAGCTTACAGGTACCCACACGGCAACAGCGGTGCTAAGGCAAAGTCAGGTTTGAGAGGGGGGTAAATATTAACATATTCATATAAAGTTTCCCACGGGAAAGGATGTATCGTGAGGCAAGAGAAAAACATGATAACTATTGATCAGTAGACAGACCCTTCTCCACGACTCCCACTCCCACGACCCCCTGAACATAAAATGAATCTCTGAGTGCCTGTGTGCGCTGGTTCGGTATTTGCAAGGGGGGCAAAGCTCGACGGGTATGCACTCGGGCTAACGGACGATACTCAGTTAGCGAAAAAAGCGAGAACAGGTAGTCAGGGTATTGATGTTTGATTGTTTTGAACGCAAGTAGGCCCATAAAAAGTTGACGCCTTCTGGCTACCGATAGCCATTGAAGTTTGAGCCTATGCGGGGTAACGTGCGCTCTTCTAGGAAGCCCACCAACAACAAAGCGCACACAGGCATTGAGCGCTTTCTGGAGCTTTAAGTTCCTTGTTGCATCTAGAACTGTATACACCGCGCAGGCATAATCAAAGTGAGGAAACACCAGGCTTTCAACCAACAGCTTACGAACGGGAGGGGTCAATGCATGCCTATAGAATTTGAGGGACCTAAGGGCAAAGTGAACGCGCTGTACAACTCCATTAACATGTGCTGTCTAGTTCAAAGTGGGGGAGATAAGTATCCCAAGGTTTTTGACACTTTCAGAATACGGGACAAATGCAGGGCCAATTCTAACCCGTAGAAGGTCAGCCAGATCAAACCGCGACGTATATATCTAGCTACCCAGCAGCATCACTTTGGTCTTCTTAGTATTAAGGGCAAGGCCATTCTCCACCGACCAGTTGACAACCGCAGACCCGTCCTCCGACGACAGTGCAACACCCCCCACCAGGTCAGCCAGAAAACAGTGTAGGTAAATCTGAATGTCATCAGCGTAAATCATGTGGGAGCAGTGTTTGAGCACACGTGGCAGATCATTAATAAAAAGCGCAAACAACAGAGGTCCCAACACACTCCCTTGCGGAACATTAGCCTCAACCGGTCTAAATTCAGATAGAGCACGACCCTTGGCACCGACCGCCTGAACCCGGCCTGACAGATAGGACCTAATAAGCGCAATTGCAAGATCGTCAAAGCCCAATCTGTGAAGTTTTTGCAGCAATTTGTCATGAGGTACCAGTTCGAAGGCCTTCGAGAAGTCAAACAGGACTAACAGGGTCACCTTACGTTGATCAATGGCTATCCTTATATCGTCAGTGACCCTGAGCAAAGCAGTCTGTGTACTGTGTCCGCTTCTAAACCCAGCTTGTCGTGGGTCCGAAAGACCATGTCTGTGCAAGTGCCGGACAATTTGCAGGTAGAGGATCCGTTCGAAAACCTTTGACAGCGCTGGTAGAAGGGCAATCGGTCTGGTGTCCGCCGGCGAAAGAGGAGCTCTAATTTTGGCCAACGGAGAAAGTAGAGCACGTCTCCAAGGCAACGGAAAATGGCAAGCATCGATACACGCATTGAAGAACCTAGCAAGGGTAACAGAAAGCACGGGAGCAGCAAGCTTAACCATCCTGGGCGACAAACCATAGAGATCAAGAGCAGAAGAAGAAGAGCGCAACAGTTCAGTACGCACCTCAATAGCAGTCGTATGACTAGATGAGAATCTGCTCCCTGGAGGTTGGGGCAGGGGAAGAAAAGGTACCGGTATGATAGGCCTATCAGACGCGGGGGTGATGATCGCTCTGGTGCGGGCAGCGTAGGCATTATTGAGCTTATTGGGGTTGAACAGGTCGAGCGGGGACGGCAACTGCTGAGATGAAAGACCAAGCCCTCTAAATGCTCGCCACTTTGCTCTCGCGTCCGGTGCACGATCAATCACCAGCGCAATGTGCCTATTCTTGGCTGTGCAGATTGCATTGGAAGCACGTGCCCGCAACCTCCTAAATTCCGCCACATCCTCAGGGCGCCCCATTTGGCGGGCCCTTCTATAAGTTCGGTCACAATCACGGAACATGCTTCTTATTTCACTCGTCATCCAAGGTTTCCTTTTGGTGGAGAGATGTAACTCAGTGAGCGGCGAGATCTCATCGAAGGCACAGAGTATTTGCAAGGAGAGCCGCGATGCAAAAGTGTCAATATCGTCTGCCTGACAAGCGCCGCTATCCACGGGACAAAGGACGATAAGCGAACGTTCAAGAGCGCTACACAGCACGGTTGGATTAACACGCCCCAGGTCCCTAATTCTAATGGTCTTAGTAGCCCGCCTACCGCCAACCTTGAGCACCAATTTTATCCAGTCATGTCTCGTAATAAATGGCGAAACTGACTTCTTATAGGAGACTATGTCCGAAGAATCAGCAACCACGAATACGTCAAGCCATGTGTGGGACGGTGGGTCTCTCCATAGAACATGATGAGTGGGCTCCGAAGGTACCAGGCACAATGCAAGCTCGGATAATCTGTCACGAAAGAATTTGGACGCGTCGGTAACAGTACAGAAATCAATATTGAAGTCCCCGGTTATGATCACTTGGTCAAAAGAAGGCGCATGCTCAGCGAGGACGTCGAAAAAAAGCAGCGGAAAGGAGGCCGCGGGTCTCCGGTAGACCACAGCAAAAAGTATTGAATAATTCTGTATCTCAAGCGAGAGCAAAATGGATTCCGGAGTATTATCAAAGAGAGGGTCAGATTGTGCAACCGATGCAAACTTGTATTGTTTTTTAATATAAGCTCCGACACCACCCCCACCGCCACCCTCTTTGATGCGGTCCAACCTAATAAAGTTATAGCCTTGTATCGCGATAATGGAGTCAGCATCGGTAGGTAGAAGGAATGTCTCCGTCACCGCAAGCACGTCAACATCTGAATCTATTGCGAGGGCTTCTAGCAGATGAAAGTGAGTTTTGAGGCGTTCGACGTTGGAATGTAGAATAACAAGGTTGGAAGTACCAGCGGAGACAGGGGGGGGGGCAATAGAGGGGGAGGGGTAAGCCCGATAGCACGCCAAATGGGGTGAGATTCCCTACAGAGGCGTAATGTCCCGGTTCAAAGCTGCCAGCTCTTGAAGAGAGCGGACAGGTACCGGCGAAGCACCCTGAGTTGATCTAAGATAAACTGTGTAGTTCTTGACATATGGTGGCCGCAGCTTGAGGGCGTGCTGCTCAGCTCTTGCACGTGAAAGCAGTTGATGAATTTCTTTAGGCCAGAGAGTACGGCAGTACAATTTGGTGGGCCCACCCATACCGAAGATACTCTGAGCAGAAAGGTCTTTCAACTTCATTGAATGCTGCACGGCCATATCACGAGCTGAAGCTGAACTCAGCTCAAGAGCCATGCCTTTTGATGCGACAGCAGCCGCCGGCCGAGAGGACCCGGTACGATCAGGTGTGGTCCATGGGCGTGTACGAAGAACAAATTTACTGTAGTTTACGAGTCCCATGGCTGTAAAAACTTTATCAGCAGCCTCAAGGTCTGTTAGCTCGACTTGAGTGGGTATGCCCAACAGTAAGACCTCACGCGAATCACTCAAAGCAATGTTAAGCCTATGAACAGTGGTTTCTAAAGCTGCAATCCTATCATTGTGTCCAGTCAAATTCTTTAAGAGCTCAGCCCTAAAAGCATCTTCCCTAGCCAGGACTCTGGCCTCATATGCTGAAAACCAAGCGGGAGCTACGTCACTTGCTGAAGTGCCTACCATTTTGTCAAGAGAAGAAGAATCGCGACCTGGGGAAAACCGATCCTTTTTACTGGGCTGTGTCTGTGAGGGCGAGAGAGAGAGAGAGAGAGATAGTTATATACAGTACTTCCGCCTGGACGCACACGTTCAGCCTCGCGTTCAGCCTCGCATTCAGCTGCAAGCTCTCGCGATCAGCATGAGTTTTCACCACCTATCTTCACTCGCTAAGTAACGGTCGCAGAAGCGTTGCATCACTTTTTTTTTTTTTTTTTTCCTTTTTCTTCACATCCCACCCAAGGTTACATTTGGTCGTTAATTTGCAAGGACGAGCTGTTGGATAAGCCTTGTCAAGTTTTTCTTTTGAGGTAATAATGTACACTAGTAGCTCGACTGGTAGTGTCGTGTTTTTTGAGCTGTTGTACGAGCGATCGTTTCTTAACTTCTTTTTGTTTCCATTTATAATTTTTTTTTTTTTTTTTTTTTCATACATTTGCATTGCCCACGATTGCCCACACGGATACTAGATCGTATACAAGGCTACAGGTGGATCGTAATGGACTATTTTCGTAGAAGGGTTACAGTGCCATCAAAAGGATAGCCCTGGTTGGATGGTGCTTGTGCGCCGAATACTACTTTTCCTACCGAGGGCACACCCGCCCCTCAAAAACGTCCGAGGTCGGAAATGGTACATTACGTCACTATGGCACAAAGTACAAATATAATCGCCCGAAGGGCGCGCTTGTTGTAGGTTGGTGCCCGAGTCGCGTATAATGTTTTTCTTACCAAGGGCACAAAGTGCAATTTTGCGTCCGTGGGCACACTTTGCGCCCAGTAAATCACTTTGGGCCCAGAGGGCGCAAAAAACTTTTCTGCCCGTGGGCCCAAAGTGATTACAAGGGCGCAAAGTGTGATCCAAGGGTGCGAAGCGGCAATTGCACTTTGTGCCCATGGTAAGAAATGGTAGTTTTCCTACGAGTTTGAAAAGTCTTTGTTTGCGAACTGAGAGGTTTGTGGTCCGAGCTGAGGGCGATGTCCGTAACGAGGTTCGTAAAGGAGACTTTTCGAACGAGTTCTGGAAAACTGCTTTTTCGCCCGAGGAAGTACCAGCCTCCCAAAACCACCCGAGGGCGGAAATAGTACTTTTCCGCCCTCGCGTGGTTTTGGGAGACTGGTACTTCCTCGGGCGAAAAAGCAGTTTTCCAGAACTCGTTCGAAAAGTCTCCTTTACGAACCTCGTTACGTCCCTCGCCTTCGGCTCGGGCCGCAAACCTCTCAGTTCGCAAACAGAGACTTTTCAAACTCGTAGGAAAACTACCATTTCCTACCTTGGGCGTTTTTGAGAGGCTGGTGTGCCCTCGGTAGGAAAAATAGCATTCCCCACATAAGCGCTATCGCTCGGTGGCTACCTTACGTCCCTCAGGCCCTGCTTTGCAGCTCCTTTGGGCCGTAAAATAGCTCCGGAGACGATGGCACTTATCCGACGAAAACTACTAATTCTTACCATGGGCCCAAAGTGCAACTGCCGCTTTGAGCCCTCGGGCCATACTTTGCGCTCTTGAAATCATTTTGGGTCCACGGGCAGAAAAGTTTTTTGCGTTACTTTTCTGCTCTAGGGCCCAAAGTGATTTACTGGGCGCAAAATTGCACTTTGCGCCCTCGATAAGAAAAACATTATACGCGTCTCGGGCACCAACATACTTACAACAATCGCGCCCTTCGGGTGCTCATGTTTGTACTTTGTGCCCTAGTGACTTAATGTACGATTTTTTTTCTATCACTGGCGAAATGCACCATTGATATGGGTGCAGAAATGTGAGCATGTATCGGATACTATAGTATACCTATTTTTACACATCATACAGTTTGTAAATGTGTGACCACGTATGCAAGTGTACGAGGATAATAAAAAAAAAAATTTATTGCGAAAGAGGAGGAAGGGAATGCTGCAGCAGCACACCTCGCGCTTATATACATGAGTGTGCACGGCAACAGCGGAAGGTGAGAGTCTTAAAATTGCCCGAGAGCCGTGCTGTGTTGGCCGAGGTGCTGGTCACCCTTGTCCCTTTAGCTGAGTGGGGGCATCGGTCCAACTACTCTGCTGTTGCCCATCTCTCAGATATGCCCAGTATATATATTTTTTTTTTCCTCACTTTCTTTGTACTACATACAGCATACAGCAGCAGTGACCACATCTCGATGTTGATGCGACAATGTAAGAAAGAGAATAAAATCAAGCAGCTACACAATAGGAACAAGCGGAGGGAGTCTATAGAGATATGCAATAATCCGCCAGCGTCGACTGCGGATTCGTGCCGGTGACTCAATGTTTAGCGACGACGAGATGTATACATATATAGGAAATCGAACGATGACAACAACAGCAGATATTGTCTTTTGCATATTTTATGCAGAAGTTTTGTTGCACTTGCAGCTTTTGAAGAAAGAGGACATGCTCAGTTTGACAATTATCAACAGTGCAGGTGCAGCATCACGTGCACGCAAGCGATAGGCAAACGTCTATATGAATAAATGATAACGATGATATTCTTGGGTATGTGTACCAAGGAGAAGTCGCACAAATTTCTAAAAATAATTGAAGAATCGCGAAACGACGTATTCATTGTGCTCTAAGATCATTACGGGCGAGTTGATAGGCTATCTTTTGAAATGGATAAAAAGTAGGAGGAAGTGGTTATGTGTATATTACATTATCAATCGAACAAGTTTCAATCGAACAAAGTGCGTGAGGGTTAAATAAAAAGATGTGGCGCAAAGGTTGTGCAATAAATTTGTTAACATACGTTTTTATTACTAATTTGCGTTAAGGTGGCTCATCACACCTGTTCTACCTTTTTACGTGACATCAGACTACCACGCCTAAAAACATCGGTAGAAAAAGTTGCCAAAGTTCAAGTAACCTGTATCTTTTTATAAACAATAATCTAATCGATAAAATATTGTACAATATTTCCCGGAGAATCTACATTTTCTTGATGTCATAAGCTCGTGATTTCTTTTTTTAGTACCTATTTTTTTTAAGTATAATTTATGAGATATTGTATCAAATGTGACAAGATTGAATAGCCTCTTGTAAGAGATCACGTTAAACATACATTTTTCAAGTAATTTGTATTGAAAAAATTGCCTGGATACGTGGTTTGAAATTTTGTGAGATGATTCAGTTAATATTAAAGTGTCATTCTTGCAAGTTTTATTCATACTTAAAGTATTTTGATTTTGTGATGAGCTACCTTAACTCATGTGTCATCCATACAAGTGGAGGTTCCGTGCGACCTCTCAGTTTAGCCTTTGACCATGAGTTTTTACTTTCAGTCTTCTTGCACGGTATTTTCTTTTCATCATGCAAGCCATGATTCACATTTTCTCCTCAAACATTTTTTCACAGTGTAACTGTGACTGCAGCCAGTTTTCAAAATCTGCCTGGATACGTGAGTGTTGCATTTTATACATAATACACCTAGTTACTTCTTTGCGTTCAGTATAGACTCGCACGTCATTTCGTTTCTAGTGATTCGATTTATAATTTTTTAATCCTGATTTTTCATGAAAAAATCTATTTTGTCCGTCACGTAGATCATCAAAAAAATATGAAGCACCTTTTTTCCTCGTTTTTTTCACGTAAACAAAAAATGACGGAGAGAGAGCATAATGTAGCAGTTCAGGAGTGGGAGGCCAATGAAATCAGAAAGTCATAAAATCATACGTATGAATTTAATGACTTTTTGGCGTCATAATATCCCACTCCTAAACTATTCTAATGCACTTTATCTCTGTCATTTTTATCAACCTAATAATAATAATAATAATAATAATAATATTTTTACATTACTTTTTGATAATTTACATGACCGATCAAAAAGATTTTCCATGTGATATTTGTACTAATTGTTTTCTTCGATAGGGAACTAAGCGATGGGTGTTATCCGAATCATAACCACGTGATCTTAGCTGGAACCAATCACACAACGAATATTTCCTTTTTAAGATAGCAAAAAATAGTCAGCTTTCTCAACGTAAGTCTGTAGTGTACTCATCATATTTATATTTTTAGTGTAGTTTATACACGTGACTTATGTTATAGACTCGAGCACGGACTTATTCAATTTGTTGGCAGTATGATTTTATTGTTAATAATGTAATGAATTATATTAAATAAAATTATTTTTTTTTAGTAGCACTTATAGCGTAACGCTAAAACCAAAATTTTTGTAGGAAAAGGAGTGCATTAAAATTTGAAAAATTTGGAAAAAAAGTATTTGTCCCTAAATCTGTTGGTAAGTAATATCATGGTCTTTCATTTTTTAATTTTTTTATAAAATCAAACCACACATAATCTTTATGTTGAAGGTTCTGTGACATTGATCGCTCGATCAAACAAGTATTACCTACTCGCTACGAGTTTTCCACGCACGACTATTCGCTATGCGCCTGTCATTTGGCGCTACTTGTCACTTTAACCTCGACTTTAACACATATTCTCATGAGAATGTAAAGAACTTTTGTCGACGGCGGCCGCTTTAACTATTTTGCTCTATAAGATTTAACACAAAAAATTAATGACAATGAGGAGGGCAGCACCGTAGATGCGCATAGCGAATACTGCTGTTGCTGCAGTCGGCCGCAGTCGGCCGCAGTATGTAAGGGTACCAACCAATACATCTACACAGCTATATTTGAGCACCACCGTACCGTACCGCGCTTCCGTCTTTTAACCGCATTCCCGAGTGTCGGACGATGTATACAACAGCAGAGGCGCCTCTATTTTCTTTTCCTCCATTTTTTGTCAACATACCTTACACACGTGCTCAATACACACACACACACGATTGTCGCACGCTGCTCGGACGAAAGAAATAGAACATGACTGTACTATTCTTGATATTCTAGAGCTTTATAGCACACCACCAAAAGACAGATTACCTTTGTGTAGAGGGAACGCACGGATCTTTGCTCTCTCTCTCTCTCTCTCTGTCGCGCTCGAAAATAAATACATTTGAATAAGCCCCGAGTCCCCCCTCTGTATTTTTTTTCGCGTTAGTTGCTTTTCTCTTTCGTCGCGCTCGTACCCATCAATCTTCCCCTTTTATCATTTTTTTTTTTTTTTTTTATCTTCTTCCGCTCTACCTATCTCGGTTACTGCAACAGGGATTTTCTATTTTTCCCATCTACGAATTCTTTCTTTCTTGCTTGCGCGCTTGTAACGTCTGCGGCATGTGCGCTTAAATGAATCTCTTTAATGGAAAACATTGATTCAATGAGTGTACCTCTTCTTAATGAACGATAAGGTTAGGTTTTTGAAATGATAATATTTTTTTTTAAAGGGTTACTATACTTATGGTAACTTCTAGTTGCGATTTTTTTTTTTTTTTTTTGTAAATTTTATAAAAATGTGTAATTGAAATATAGTTTTTTTTTTAGGAGGGGGGAGGGGTATTACGTATTACAATTGAGTCTCTAATATGATGTAGCTCAGAAAAAATTTTGAGACCTTTTTTGAACATAAAACAGATACATTCTTTAGAGGAACGCACGTTAGAATACTAAAAAGTTTAAGATTTGTTTTAAAATTTTTAATCTAGTACAGTTTTGTTGTAGGCCCCAGATACGTGGAAAAAAAAAGGAAAAAAAGTAACGTTTCCAATAATCAAAACCAAATTGATAGTATACAAAAAGAAGAAAAGTATTTAATAAGTGAGTGAAATAACTATGTTGCGATACATTTCGTAAATAGATATCAGTAGATTTCCTACGACTTTATCCAAAGGTCTACTCATGAAATCAAAGAGCTCAAATCTATGCGATATAAGTTTTAAAATTCTTGTAAGTTTAATTCATATTAATCGCTCTACAGTTTGGACACCGTATAGTCAAAATCACAATTCTTTATTAGATAATGTCCAACATAGAGTTTTCCGAGGTGTCTGATTTTTTTGTGCTTCTTGCTTAACGCCCATGTCGATATTTCGTCATAATAGAGGTTTTCTGTCTTACAAAAGTGATTGTCACGTGACTTAAGCCTTTTTATTCGTTGTGTGATTGGTTAAGACAGATAAATGATTTTGTTTGGCGGGATTTTCAAAAAGTAAAATAATTTAAATTGTTAGGTAACTGCAGTTGTATAAAAAAGATTTATAAAACTAAATAGTTCCGTTAGATGGACTATAAAAAAATGACTTAAGGACGTTCGGTAGTGTTAGCGGGGGGAAACATTTGCGCGGTGAGGGGAAACCAGCGATGAATGAAGATTTGGCAACGTCGTACGGGTCTTAAATGTGTGAGTGTTCATGTACACGCATCAGGTGTCTCTGCACACTCTACACTGTCTGCTCGTCTGCTGCGTGCTGCGTCGGTTACGACAGCGTTCGTGTATCAATGTTTTTGTGATAAAGCTGTAAGTATTTGTTACATTTTCCGAATAGGAAAAATCATAAGCTTTCAGATCTTGGAAAAGACTTATTGACATTGTCTGTTGAAAACGCTCATAATGCAATAGTTGATATTGATTTATTAGAAAAATTAACCGCTACATATCTTTCATGGGATGATATTTCAACGAACGTGTTTTCCGTAAAAGATGTTCTTGCGAAAATTCAAAGAATTTCTGATGAAAAAATGTATTCGCCAACTTTTTCCCCCATGTCGTCTATCATTCCCAAAACAGTGATTAAAAATCTAAGTCAAAATAAAGTAGATTTTAATATTATTGTTGATAAATTTATGGAAGGTAATGATGGTTTAAGATCGTTTCTAATAAATGGGCAAAGCCCTTTAATCAAAAGAGCTACCAGTGTAAATAAAATACTTGAATTTTTAAATGACTTGACAAGTCTCATACAGCATGGGATGTCAGATAAGTAGGATGATTTCTAAGATGAGTGATTCAAACTATGAGCATGTGATTTTGTAATGTGCAAAAAAATTGTATCTTAAGAAGAAATAATAAATTTGAAATTAAAAAAAAAAAATAAATAGCGTGTTATTAACATTTATTGTTTTTTATGGGAAGGGGTGGGCGTTCTGTACATACACTCACGCACACACGTAAGCTTGTATTTTATGCGTGAATGCATAAATATCTACAATAATATTGAGATATTTACTGATCAACATCCTGGAACATTTTGAATTTCCCGCCACTTGCGACGTTGCCGTTGCGTTTCGGTCGAGCTTTTATTTAATTTTTTATTTATAAACGAATCAGACGATCGTCGCAAAACTTGGTATACATCAAATTAATAACATTATCTGTAACATATAAAAAAATTGGCCAAATTCACTGGCCCAATTTGCTTAAAACTGTGATTTAGTCAGTTCTCCCATAAGCGACAGTGTTAAAATGACTTAACTTTGAAATTCAATATCTCGAAAACGAAACAGAGGAACCTCTTTAAATTTTGACTGGTTTATTGTAACAACAATAAAAACGTCTGGTCAAAATTTCAGAAAAATTCGTTGGAAAATTCAATCACTACCGAACGTCCTTAAAAACGATATGTAGATTTTCATTTATCATTATCGCACGTGCACAATAGTGCATTTAGTTGCCTAAAACTCTCAAGTGCTGAAAATCATTATTCAGTGATGTAAAACGTTTGATTAGAAAAGGCGTTTATCTCAAGTTCCTAACTTTGATTAAGCAATAAAAATTCATTTCACAAATTAAACAATAAAAATATCTCAAATACATATGGAAAGTATACTACAAATCATCTTCATTAATCTACTGTTTTTTTTTTTTGCCAACCTTGATAATAAAATATTAAACCATCATTAGGGGATTTATCATCGGAGAAAGGGTAAAATTCATGACTTAATATATTTACCTCTTTAATCTCTTAATAATAAATATTTACTTGCTTTCGAGTTGGTATACTTTATAGTTAGTCGTTAAAATGTTTTTATTTTTACTGTGTGCAAATTATAATTGTAGTTCTACTTAAAATTCATTAATGGCACATAAATGAATCAAAAATAATTGAAGAAAAAAAAAAAAAAAACGAGTACTCACGTTGTTGTTGCTGTTGTTGCTTGTGCCTCGACTCCATGAGCAGCATTTGCTCGTGCTTATGCCAGGCGGCGTCCGTCGTGTCGGTCCCGGCAACAATGCCCCGCGAGCCGGTGATCGGCGGCTGTATGGGTCCGCGACCCGCGCTGCCGCCACCCCCGCCGGGCCCACCACTCCCGTACTCCATGCTCGGCCTCTACCTCCCCCAAACAGCGCCGCGGGGAGGCTCTGCCCGCCAAGGCAGTCCTCGGCGCAGCTCACAACGACATAGGGCCCCCTACAGCGAGCCCGCACCCCAGCACCACCTCCACCTTCTCCCTAGTCCTCGATACTTTCTCCTCCTTTGTCGCTACAAGCACCACTTTTGGCTCTGCCTCTCCTCCACTCTCCGTTTTCGTCTCCGCTTGCTCTTCTCCCGCAGCCACCAAGCTCAGCTGGCCCAAGCTTCCGAGCTGTTGGACGTCATCGGGGTTGACCTTCACCAGGAGTCCGCTACAGTGCCCCACGCGCAAGACCACGACAATGACCGTCTTCTCTTCCGCTTCGCCCCTGATGACCCTCGTCCCCGCAGGGGCATACGAGGAGGCTGTTTGGCTCGGCGAGCTTTTCCACCCCGTGGTCCGGCTCCTCCCGGGCTCGCTCGAGCGCACGGCTTGCCTGTCCTTCGCCGTACTTGCGCCGGTTGCTGTTCACCTCGTGTGTGCCTGGCTGCGTTGTCTATCGACCGGGGCGCAATTTTTTTTCGTGGCGGAGCGGTGGCGGAGATGCTCTCTCGCGAGATCACCAGGAATTTATTGCGAGCGACCTGAAAATCAGAAAATTCGACACAAGCGTTAATGACTGGACGCGTTGGATCGATTCGTATACAAAAATTACTGTTCAAATAGTAAAAAGTCTCTAGACGACCGTGCACTACCAGATTTACCAGCACAGTTATTTTTATTATATTTTTCTTTCAGTGTATAGCATTTACCCCTGGTGATGAACTTTCACTTTTTTTTTTTTTTTTTTTTTTTTTCATAGTTTGGCACATGAAAACTATCAACTTTGCATATAATTTTCTAGTTGGAACTTTCAGAGTAATAACCTAGAGAAATTAGTTTTTAGATGGGATATTTCAAAGGGATAACGCTGAGTTTCAAACAACATTATGAATAACCCGTGTTTTGGTCTAAAAAAATATATAAACTTTGCGGTACCTACTCTTAAATAATGCAAACCAAACGGGCACATGAAAATACGTGATTACAAATATACAAGACAATTTTTGTAGCGCTATAGTTACTTATATGCTGAGAAATCAGGTAAAAAATCATTTCCCTAAAATGTAAGTGCTTTCCATAGCCATCATGACGTTTTATCAATATGATTCAAAAAAAGGAGCAATGGGTAATCACGAGAGAGTTAAACATTATATGTCGTTAAATAAGTGAAAGTAGATAGATAGAGAAAGAAAGAAAAAAAGCACCAGAGTTTTTCTTTATATGGCCGAAGGAAAATCTAACTTACGCGCGTGCACTTTGTATTTACAACATCCTAATTGATCGTATCTTTTTTTTTCATCAATTTTATTGTAACTCAACGACTCGTTGAATTTCGCGATAAATAAGTCGTCAAACTCCGTCTCGAATCGAACGATACCAAGGCAGTCGAAGTAGAAGAGAAAGAGAGAGAGTTTCGTAAGCGCGCATCTATCTCGATATGTCACTGTATACGTGCAACTCAATAATCTTTTTTTGACGCGCACATGACCTAAATCCCAGATTTTAATCCATCGGCTAAAATAAATCTGTGCAGTGTCTTACCGGTAAAACTTTCATCATCATCATCCATTGACAATCGACGCGTTTGTTAGCCAAGGGCGCATTAGGTATACATAGGGTCGGTGGTATTTTTACATGTTCCTTTCTAAAAAGAAGAATGTCACGTGACTGAAGCCTTTTATTCGTGACGCGGTTGGTTTCGGCTGATTTTGAGCGGATAAATTGAAGAGATCGGAAAAAAAATTGCATTTTACTTATTGAATAAAAGTTTACATTATATCTGTTAAGTCAGATTAGTAAACTGAAATTCTTTCATTTGGATTTAATAATTGTTAGAAATATGTATAGTTAAAAGTTTGAGGTTGGCACCATCCATTAGGAGCAAAACTTCAAACATGAAATTTTTTTTTTAAATTGTCTTTTTTTAAACAGTGTTTAAATTGAAGATTCTCCACTTTTTATAATGTGTAACTTCAATCCATTGGCCTAGAATACTGAAAATCTAATGGAAACCATAAAAAATAGATCAAATAGCAGCGATACCGCAAATTAGCAAATTCTATTTTGGGTACAGTTTGAAGGGTACCTAACGTAAAATTTGGTATTTAATGGCACTACTGTTGCAGTTTGGTAGACTTTTCCAAAATCAAATGCATTTAATTGTTGCAGTATAAAAAAAAAAAAAAAAAAGATATTTTAATGTAAGAATATTTGATTGATGATCATTAAAAAAAACAAAAAAATAAATAAATAAGAATACATTTTTTTTCGATTGAATCAATAATGATATTGCTTGGAAAGTTCAATCGGGTGACGACGCATACCCCGGTCTTTATATACAACGCAATCTAACAATCTGCTATTTGCAATTAATGCTAATTAATTGCGCAACAATAGAAATAAAAAAAATTTGGAAAAAAAGATACAATATTACCTTAAAAATACTATCGACGTATACTAATCATGACATTTGGTAGTAGTCACAACATCAAATTACGCTGGCACACAAAAAATGATCGATATTTGTTGAAACCGGTTGGAACAAGATGATTAAAATATTGACTGCAAACCAGAGTGAAATAATATTATTACAGCTCTTTTTAACCTTTTTTTTATTACTTTTATACGTAATGAAGTACAACTTGAACCAACGATTAAATCGCGATTTCATTCATATAACAACAACTAGTTCAAGCAAATAATATAGCTTCATTGAAAATAAGTGACGTGTCTCGTTGCGCACCAAAACAAGTCGTAATCTTCCTTTAGCCGTATTATATATGTAACAAGAGTAGAAAGAAGAACGAATTGGTCACCAGCAACAATAGCTTATCACGCAGGTATGCAGATTGTGGGGGGAGGAGAGGGATATGTGGAATTCGCGGTCACGCGCCTCCCTCTGCTCGCTGCCACCGCGGCCTATTGAGCTCTCTCTCTCTCTCCTCTCTCCGTGTTAATACAAAGTCAGACGGATGTATATACACGCGTGTACACTTATTTATACACGAGTATGGTCGTCGTCAGTCCACGCCGCGCAAGATTCGACGGCGGCTTGTTTTTAAAATAGCTGCAGGCCAATTCGCGGATCGATTACACGGGCTCTCTCCCCTGCTGTGTGTACACACATATCCACTGACATATTCGTTGCTTTTTTACGAGACGTTCAACTGATTTTTTTTTTTTTTCGCCACATTTTAAATGCGCTATCATCGTATAAGACAACAGACAAATGTAATGATCAAATTAAAATTGCGCAAAAGAGTAGTACGAATCTTAAAACTATACATCACAAGTTCGTCACAAGTCGAGTTTCATCGTTCATCCATATCATTAAAATTATAAAAATTTCATTAATGGTCAGCATTTGATTCCAGATGGTCAGATCAACAGAAACTCATCGGATACAAGGACTGTGTTACGATACTTTCATTTTATTATATTGAGCTAGAGATAATGAGAGAGAGAGAGAGAGAGAGAGAGAGAGAGAGAGAGAGAGAGAGAGAGAGAGAGAGAGAGAGAGAGAGAGAGAGAGAGAGAGAGAGAGAGAGAGAGAGAGTAAGTGCTGGAACGACGTACAGAGCGGATTGACTCTCGCAGGATAAATAATACCGAAGTACATGACATGGTGTTCTCATATTATAGGCTCGATTATAGGTGTACAGCAAAGCATGCAGTAAAATAGTGAAAGAAAAGAAAAAAAAAAGACACAGAGAGAGTGTACGAGCCTCGGCTCGTCGGGTGGTGGTGGTGGTTCATGCAGCGCATGCCTGGCCGTTTACCTGAAATTATGCAACTATGCGCTTGCCTCGCGGGCAAAAGTGTGTTGACAGAGAGGAGAGAGAGAGATACAGAGAGAGGGAGTGAGTAGCACCACAGGTATACGTAACGGGGCTGCTTAGCCTGAAGCAACCTTTAACACTGCGTACTTGTATCTGTGCTACCTTCTCCTTCTTCCTCCTACATTACCCTCGACATTACCACTTTTCGAGCGTTATATTTTCGAGTATATTTTTATCCAAAGTTTTTGTTCGACATTGAAACACCATCACCGCCACTACAACATTTTTATATCAGGGTGTATTTATGGCAAAAGTAAACGTTCTATAAGGTTATTCGTGTTTTTTTTCAACTCTTTCTCTCGAGTCTATTTGATACAAAAATTTTATTATAGGCACAAAAAATATTTTCAGAAATTTTGCCCTAATTTAAAATGAATGTAGGTGATTCTCGCAAAATGGTACTTTTCGTCACAAAAATGTCATCGTCTCCGGGGCTATTTTGCGGCCCAAGGGACGTAAGGTAGCCCCGGATGGATGGCACTTGTGTGTACCGAACACTGTTTTTCCCTCGGTTTTTCCTACCGAGGGTATCGAGGAGGAGGGTATACCAGCCCGTTTAAAAACGTCCGAGGTCATTTCTTTGAAGGTCGGTTGTGCCTTTGGTAGAAATGAGAAGGATTCGAATCTGGTGCAAATCCAATCAGAGGGCCAGCACAAAGAGTCCCTTGGGCCTGGTGCTTGCCCTGGCGACACGCGCCACCAGGTACGAAAATTACCATTTTTTTACCATTGGCACAAAGTGTGCAACATCCGCTTTGCCCCCTTGAAACCACTTTGGGCCTACATAACGACTTTTTGGTATCTTAACCAATAATAATTAACCATCATTGTTGGAAAAATCAATAATTACTTGGTAAATGGAGTCAGTTGAGAACAACTGTACAAGTTGTAAACATCGCTAACTTTTCCTTATAGGTAATTCTATGTTTTAATGCTTATTTGGAATATCAGACAGAACTATACAGGTACTGGACATGAGAAAAATAAATTATTTTTCAAGATGTTTAAATACACATTTTGTGCACCAATTAAAAACTTTTTACTTAATATTTTTATAGTTTCAGAAACATTGTGGTGGTTTCATTGTGGTCAGCTGTCAAAAAAATTCGTACGTTTCCTTCCATAAGCAATTTTAGTAGTAAATCGTAGTTAAGCGTAAAAAGTGGTTAATATGATACACTGCCAACTCTTATGTAGATAAAAAAATTGGTACATCAAAAGGTAACTTTTACAAAACAACCACCTCACGAGCAGATTTCAAACGAATTTGGTAGTCCACCGACAAGATCAATCGACAAGTTCGACCGAACGATTTGAAAGCTAAAATTAATGCACCGAAACAACAACGAGAGGAAGAGAAAGACACGAAAATCTCTTTGTCAGCTCACTCGCCCCATCCGATACTCCAACAACCCGTACAGGGGTCCTTTTAAATATTCCAGCCGTCTTTCTCCCTCGAGACTCTTATCTGTTTCGTCTTCCCTCCCCCTTCCTCTTTCCTCCGTTACGATATTACCTACTTTGTAAGGATTCATTGGGTCACGCGCATTTAACGTTTGTTACACATCTACACACACACATACACAACAGCAGTTCCGAGCTTCCGTACGCGGCTTCGCCGATATTGAAAACGAGTGACTAATGATCATTGGCCGCAATGCATCGGCTACTACGCGACGCCGTTGTCGTGACGATTTGTCGACACAAAAGTACTCCTCAGGCTCCTCCTTGTATTTTTCGCACACGCGCATTAGCAAGTTTCACATCTGTGAACGAGGTAAATGTATATGGGTCAAATAAAATTAAAGGCTTTTGAACTTTTTATATTGTGACATTTTATGGAAAAAAAAAGTTCATAAATTCATTGATTTTAATGAAAAAGTATATCGTCCTTTGCAGGGCTCGGACCGACTCGCCATAATATTATGTGCATGATTGTTGTACACAGCGCAATATATCCAGCATTGAACTTATCTTTTCAATTTGCTTCATCGGTACTTACGCGCACCGATGACGGAATTTCGGAAAATTAAAAAAAAAAAATGTGTGTACAGTACATGCGACGCGCTAAACACACACGTATATGTGATACGTAAAATATACGCGGAACGACGAGTCAAGTGTGTACACTTGCTTGTAACACAATAAAGCTACTATACTTGGTAATACCTTGTACTTATTTTTTTTTTTTCTGTAGTTGTAAAAATATACAATAATATGAAACTGCTTCGAAGGAAGAGAACAGCCAGACGAGAATCTTTATTTTATTGCCATCAATTGCGATCATGATTTACAGAGATCGTAAGATAAAAAAATTATGAAACTTGGTTCCTCCACGAGAAATTTTTTTTTTTTTTTATCAAGTATTTATATTTTAAGGCGTACGGTTATGAAACAAAAAAAAAAGTTAAACCATCCGAGTTTCAAGAGCATATAGTTGCTCAAGCGCACTTGTTTTGAAGCCCCGAGGCAGGACTTGGGAGATTTTTTTCACGCGGAAAAGGTTTTTCTTGTACCACAAGTTATGCCGTTGAATATATACTTCGAATCACCCGAACTAAGTGTGGGATTAATTTCAAAAATTAAAGGGGATGTCAGACCGGTTTAAGGCATCAATATACTCATATACGGGAAATGGAAAAAAAATATTTATCTGAGTTGCAAGTGTTCATCCATACTTTAAAACTCTTAATTTTAGTCCAAAACACAAATTCTCGCGATCGGTACTCTCTACAAAACTGGTTTTTTCTCTACAAATTTATTACAAATTAGCTTCAAAATACTAGTCTGATTAGACTTGGGGGAGTTGCGTACGTGATCTGCTTTCGTGACATACGTACATATCGTAAAACCATAAAAGTAGAGTTTTACTAAAAAAAGATATGGGATCTACTTCTAATCATCGCTCTTATTTGACGATTGTATAAAAAAAAATAAATAAATAAAAAATAATCTCAAGACATTGATTTCTACTAAGGCGCGAGGAGGGTCAATTGAAGTTAGTGGAAAAATCAAAGTATCGTGTGACTTTCTTTGCAGTATTGGCGTTAGTTACCAGAAAGCACCTATGGCTCGACCTATGGCCAGTTCCTCGGGCCAGTTCTGATTAGAATTAACTTATTTCGAATAGGCATACTCGATGATGTGTACATTTATGTGTCATATACAATACGCAATTGCAGCACTGCACAAAATAAAACGTCGTACGCCACTGCAGCTGTGTGACATTTATTGCCTTGATCGTTAATGCTATTTATTTTTCTCCATTTAATTTCGGAAAAATATTTTTTCTTATCGCGAACAGTTGTTTGCCTTTTTGGGACACTTACTGTGCCCTCAATATGAAAAAAAAATAATGTCCAACCAGAACAGGTACAAAGGATCCCCTGGAACTCTGTGGTTTGTATTGGCGAACACAAGGTCAACATACGTCACCTTATGGAAAATCTAATTTTTTTTTTATTACTTATACTTCATAGTTTTCAGCGAGGCTTTTCAGCATTGAGGCTTAAAAAACTGAATCGTATACTGTAACGACGCTTATTCTGACGATTTAGTCAACTTTGAGAAAAAAAAAAAACACCGTTTTTTGTAATAAGGCAAGTGACACAACTACGATTTCCGGTAATTAAAGGCCTATAAAGATACTATACCTAGTAACAGTCCTATAACAATGATAAATTTTGGACCCGAAAAATTGAAGTCATCCTGTAATATCCGACTAGCTAAGTATTTTTAATTTAATTTCATACGTATATTTTTGCTTAAAATAATTAGTCAGATTTATTACTGTACGTGTTGATGTATTACTTTGAATAACTTTTTTTGTATTGTTTTGTATGATATCTGGTATAGGATTATTTAATTTTTACATATTTTTATTACTACATACTTAAAAAAAAAAAAAAGTTGATTTCTATAATTTAAGAGTACTTTAGAATATTTGGAGGTAAATTATCGTTCACCTGCTAAATTCAGTAAAAACGACCGAGGGGGTCGCTAAATCGCTAAATCTCTCAATACAGGAAATTAAGTCCGATCTCGAAATAGTTCGCGTTCCAAGGAGCACTTTTGAACTACCTAATTTGAAGCAAAAATGCTTTAACTCATGCACGAAAATCCAATTCATTCACGATTAAACAATTTTTTAAGACAAATAAGTATCTTTGAACCATCAGTCACGCAAAAAAAGCTCAGAGTTATGGAACAACCCTCCGATCATAATATATATATCGAGTACTGAAACCACCTACGGGGACGTGCAAAGGACATCAATCCTGTGCAGGGCAGTATAAATACAACAAAACGTTCCAAAAAAATTTTTCTCGACGACAAACGCCAACCCCCAAATTCCCGGCGCGCAGCTGATCGACCTCGAAACAGACCGACGAGAAAACCCGTTCGCGGTCTGACGTAACGCAAAAAATTGTTTTTCCCCGATTGCGCACACGTTGAAAAAAAAAAAAACTGCAGACGCGGATAACGAAGATAATAAAAAAAAAAAAAAAAAAAAAAAAACGCACACAGCTGGTTCTGGATTATCCGAGCGAGCCTGTGTATAAAAAAACACTCCATCAGTAACGAAGAAAAAGCACACACACGACAGTGGAAGGAGAGAGAGACACGCGCTCGGTGACCTTTGGCCCGTGCGATCCGACGTGCAGCGAGCAATACATACATACAAACATACCGATGATAAAAAAAAAAAAAAAAAGAATTTCTCGCTAAATGTCAGCCGTGTAAGCGAGATATAGGTACGATGATTTGCCGTTGGCTGCAAAGCCGTTCGTCGCCTCTTTTCCTTGCTTGCCTACTATACGCACATGTCATATCTACCGTCCTCATTTTTTCAGACAAGCTGGGCTTATCGTTAAGTACAGCTCTTTTTTCCTCGTCAAGCTTTCCTCTCTCCCTGTATAATTTTGTTCCACAAAAACGAGTGCGTCTAGATAATGTTTTTTGCCCTTATCATCGTCCTCCAAAATTTGGAGTCGCCGCTTCAATTGGTAAACAAATCAGATGACGGTTGGCTCGAGCATTGAAATAACAGTGTAGGTACTACCACAATTATTCCGGAGCTAAACATAATAATATATAGACGATCGGACGTTATGATGCGTGTGTTGTCTTTGGCGAACGAGAGAGAGAGAGAGAAAGAGAGAGGGGGGGGACCTACTGATCCAAACGACAACGAAAAATCGTGGAGCCATCAGGTGCAACGACCTTCGGAGTCGTCAACTCGCGAGTCGTGAGCAGCTCGTGTTGCTGTCGCGTCTCCAACTCTGCCCCCCATCGTCGTCCCTTCTTTTTTTACGACCATCGGGCAGCGCGAGCCAAAGACACCACTTTCGCGGGATCATTACTTAATGGACACACCACACACTAATTTTTTACATACAAATGGGGAAAAAAAAAAAAAATAAATCACGCGTTGGTGACGTGATCGATGCTACTGCGAGTGAATTTTGTAGTAATGATCAATCGATTAGATCATAATGTTGCGCTAACTATAGTACCAAACGGTTGTTGTTCGAAGAACTTTATCATCAGCTTACTGGGGCCGATCCGATCTAAAATATTTATAAACCGATCATCACCGGAACACAGCTGACTTTCACGCGTGCGATATGGGTATATGTATAATATTCACCGTAAGTGTAAGGTTATGTCAATTTTTGGGGCAGTATGGGACTATATATGGGCGGAGGGACAACGATCGACGATACATTTAAACCCCGCGTACATAGCAAACTTGACAATTGTGACTAGGGGAGCTGATGTTATATCTTTTGATTGGAATGGTCAACAACAAGGCATGCCACATGGGACTCTCTGCGGGCAATGACGAGGTAGGAGTATATACAGGCATCACCCACGCACGTCTTTTCTTCCGACGATTCTTCCCCTCCTTGTATAGTAAGTATATCAACAGCATACGCCCATTACCTATTCCCCGTGAAGCAGCGGCGGTAGTATATATATAGTATAATATATGTATGTGTGTATGGAGAACGGGAAACGGGATAGAAGGACAGGACACGAAGAGAAAGATGCATGTACACGCCGAGTGTATAGGTATATTAGGTCGGGGCACGGCGCTGACGGGGCGCTTGTGGCTTTTGCTCCGTCTCGATCGCTCTCCCTATAATACCCATTATAGTCCGGTAAAATAACTCCTGAAGACTGATATTTTATGAAGCACTGCTTATTCATGGGTTATACGTTGCAGGGGCCTAATTTACTAACTTTTTTTATAATGATCGGCTATCAGAGGACCTTCTAGCCCTGCATCGGTTTTGTTACTTGACATTATATATAGGACCCTGTTTTGGATATGTCATGTAACCGATACATGAGCAAGATAGCGTTGAACAATTACGCGAGCCTCATTTCTGTGGCAAAAGTGTTCGAAAGACATTTTTATGTTTGGTTAAATTCGAATGTGTATGAAATGGTGCCTCGGTAATTAAATAATGGTTGAATTCCCGAGAAAAAAGGTGAATTTACAAAGCGGACGATGGAACCATGCGGCCTGCAACAAGCATCACTGCACTCTCTCGCCAGCTATACTTTGCAAACAACTGATCAGAATTTAAATTATCACCTTGAAATTTTGCACTCTCACATACTTATTTCTCATACCTGAGATAAGAGCTCTTTACATAATTAATTTATAAATTGTGTAAATGTTGATTAGATGCACGCATATGTAACTTTTCGAGGAACATTTGATAATTAAAATAGAGCCAAGCTCAAAACTTGTTTACCACTGTATATCGGGACATGGGCATTTAAAAAAGCTTCGAACCCTGCAGGCTCGAATAATTTTCCTAAAAAAGCCGTAGTTAGTGTCATCAGGTATATGTTTCGATTTCAGGAGCAATTCTACCTGAATAACAGGCATACGTCGAGGACGACGACGCGCGAGACGCAAGGAAAAAGAGAGAGAGAGAGAGAGCGAGCCACATTCCCGACCGTTGAGGTTGAGCCATGGGAGTGACTCTTAACCTCAAAATTTCGACGTCTGGCACACACGCACCAACATTAAATACACCCTCTCCAGACAATAACTCACCTTCGAAGGCGTGGGTGGATATGGTACGTTAAAGCGACTGTTGGCCGCTCAGCTGTGCCCCGTGCATGTTATAACTGCACACACCTTCCAAAGCAGTGAGCTCAAGTGGCAACAACATCGGACGGATCAGACTCTTCTTAGCTGGTGTTTTTATAAAAGGCACTTTGGCGAGCACGCCACAAATCTAGCTATCCATGCACACACGTCGTTGTAAACAAAACAAAAGAAAAAAAAACCATAGGATCCACCAAGGCCGTGTACTATACTTCAAACGTACCGGAGAACACTTTCCCCGCGGGGACTCCGAAAAATCACCCGACTTATTGGATGATTGTGGTGTTGTTGCTGCTCAAAATAATCACGAAAAACATCACGCGCACTCACAAAGAGTCGATCATACATGCATATATTAATAATATATAAACACACGTAAAGGATACACAGCGTTTCGGAGAACCGGAGCAGACAACAAGCAGTGTGCATATATATACACCCGCGATAAGAATTATTATATATAAGGCGAGAGACAGAGAGAGATCAGACTTCAGAGAGGACTCAAAGTGCTGTCGTCGGACGCGCACGCACGCACATCACACACAACACACTCCGACGCACACTCACGCAGAGATACACTGGATAATACGATTCTTCTCGGTCACGAGAGCACTTGCTTTATCATTATTATTAATAATATTACCACCATCCAAGTATTACACGGTGGGATGAGTATAAAAAATAGATTGATGCGCGAACAGCACGCTGTTGTGCACACGACGACCAAGTACACCGACACTGTACCGACTCCGAGGTTGCTCCGACTCTCCCGCCTCTCGAATCAAAACTCGAGGGGGACGCTGCACGGCGCGGCTGCGCTGCAGGTAAACCCTGAGCTGCTACGCTGCATGCAGTCAGTCAAGAAGAGGCGACGACGATCTTCGCCTATATATGTGTTGGCGCGCGCAGCAACAACGCAGATGGAGGGAGAAAAAAAAAGTACGTGTATATATATATATAAAAGTGTCATGAACGCGCAGCAACATGAGCCACCCACCACTTTGCGCTGAGACTTTTTTTCGTTTCACGATTCTATACAGAAACTGTATGCATGTGTGTCTAGTGTCTACATCAAATTGTGTAAATCACCCACACGAGGACAAGACATAATATGTTATAGGTAAGTAAGTGTACCGCGCTACGATTGACGATACCTATGCTTACGGAAGCGCCTACGCGCCACCTAGCCAGCTAGCCACGTAGCTAGCTAGCCAGCTAGCTAGTATGGTGAAAATTCCATTTCATGGTGAGTATAGGCCGTGACGATTTAACACTCGAAAATCCGAGTATCAGGCAGTATGAGCATCGGTATCGATGTATCGATGTCTGTACGATGAATACATACATACATATATTATAAAAGGTGATAATGATAAATCGTGTACATACATGTGAAGGTTATGTTAAAATATTTATACAGTTTANATACTTTTTGCTTGAAAGCTGAGACGTAAGAACCAAGTTAAACAGCTGTTACCTACTCCAAAACAAAGCAATTCTCCAATATTGTTGAAATCACGCTTGTGACTGATGAACTGTCACTATGCTGTATTGATAGTGCTAGCAGAAGACTAGTTTAAAAATGTAAACACTCTCGCGCGTTTCATGGCTCTGCTCTCTCTCTCTCTCTCTCTCTCTCTCTTTTACTCTTTCATGGCAGAAGTCTGGCTGCCATTTAGAGCTAACGCCATCTCTGGTCACCCAAGAAAAAGTAATGTGCGATGTTGCCATTCAGGGCATGTACCTGGAAAGAATCATTTATACTTGGGTGTACATTGTTGCCTATGCTTGACAAATGTAGGTTATGGTAACATATACATAAATGTGTGCCACAAACTGCCATCAGGACTGTAAAATTTTTTATGATAATTTTACTTATAATCAATAATAACAATAAAAAAAATTCTGTAGGTTAGGGACGAACTTTTGTCTCCTAACTGCCCTAATCCACAGCTCCTTCTGTTTTGTTTCATGGGGTCTACTTGGGAATTTATACAGCACCACCCCCTGCTTTTCTTTCTTGTTGCAATTAACAACGCAACACTGTCTCGTACGCATTTCGTTACTTTGTAAACGTAAACACTGATTCAGATTATACAGCTAGCGGCAGCCTATGTCGACTGCTTGGAGTTCTTNTTTAAGCATATGGTTACCAGACTTTGAGAGCCAATGTTTCCGATAAGACAGAACTGAAATGCTTCAAGGCTGCAAAAAAAACGGGTTTGTCAGAAAGGCATAAGGCAGCTAGATTGGAATTTGCAAATAATTATCGCCATCTTACTATAGAACAATGGATGAACACCGTCTTCCTTGTTTACCTTGGCCGGCGCGCTCTCCAGACTTGAATATTATTGAAAACGTATGGTCTGAAATGGTCAGAGCTTGGCGCCCTGGTATGATACAAAATGCTGACTGGGGGGCCCCATACTGGGGTTTAGCCATGAGATCATTCCATTCTCGAGTAACTGTTTCATGTAGGGTGTCAGCATTTGGTATCATACCAGGGCGCCAATCTCTGACCATTTCAGACCATACGTTTTCAATAATATTCAAGTCTGGCGAGCGCGCCGGCCAAGGTTACCGTTGAAAACATGGATGAGCATTATACCATTCTTGAACAATCCTTGCTGTGTGAACTGCGCTGTTATCTTCAACAACTCGTATAACTTCCTCGTTTGGAAAAAGTGGTGATACCGAACCCACAAGATAATGTTTCAAGATCTGGACGTATCGTTTAAAAGTATAAGTTGCAACATAGTTTTTAATAATGAAACGCTGAAAAAAGCTAAAAAATTAGTAGAGAGTAGGTGCGTTGCCTACGTACAGAAATATGTAAATAAAGGAGTCGGTCATCTGATCAATTCCTATGTTGTGAGACAAACATCTGTCAGCTTAAATCCATACAAAGTAGAATTAACTGTAAGTACACCCAAGTATAAATAATTCTTTCCAGGTACATGCCCTGAATGGCAACATCGCACATTACTTTTTCTTGGGTGACCAGAGATGGCGTTAGCTCTAAATGGCAGCCAGACTTCTGCCATGAAAGAGTAAAAGAGAGAGAGAGAGAGAGAGAGAG
>NW_019379616.1:441154-487678 GCF_000648655.2 Copidosoma floridanum | reverse complement strand
ATAATAATAATAAAAAAAATTCCGTAGGTTAGGTACGAACTTTTGTCTCCTAACTGCCCTAATCCACAGCTCCTTCTGTTTTGTTTCATGGGGTCTACTTGGGAATTTATACAGCACCACCCCCTGCTTTTCTTTCTTGTTGCAATTAACAACGCAACACTGTCTCGTACGCATTTCGTTACTTTGTAAACGTAAACACTGATTCAGATTATACAGCTAGCGGCAGCCTATGTCGACTGCTTGGAGTTCTTGCTCTCACGTATACAACATTACAGATAAGTATGTGTGTTGTGTACTATATGACAGATGATATTTAATAACCCATCATTTAAAATTTCGGGCGATTTGAAGTGCCTAGCAAAATTATTTATCCGTATTATAGACCCAGTTTGGCTAAATAACATTTTTTTTCCGCCTTCGATTTTTCAACTAATTACTTTAAATGAAATAATATCTTTTCTCATATAAGACAACGCTTACTGTACGATTCATGGGGGTACGGGTTCGCCAACTTTGCTCACCTACAGCGCTGCAGTCATTTTTTTTATCCCCTCTAACCTGATGCACGGAGCGAATACTCACCATGAAATGGAATTTTCACCAGGCTAGCTAGCTAGCTACGTGGCTAGCTGGCTAGGTGGCGCGTAGGCGCTTCCGTATATGCTGGCAAATATTCTACAGCGAGGTATATATGGGTACACACATATACACACACTTGTAGGGGTATGAGGCTCTTTTACCGTCAAGCTTGAATCAGATGGCGCCAGAGCACGTCGCGGCTGTTATGGCCGTCGCACTTACACACCGTCAAATTTACAGTTGTGTATTGTGTTAGTGAGCCTATCTGTGTAATGAGCAAAGCAGAAGACATAACCTTTGTAAATGATTGCTGTTGTTTGCAGACAATTTTTGTTTGCGTTTACGTTTAAAGATAGTAGGAAAAATGAAGTGCAGTGTAATATCCTGCGATAAGAAAGTGAAATTCAAATTTCCTTCTGATAGTGTGATAAAAAAAAAGTAGCTTGAAGCAATTGGGAGACCAACATTTTTGCCGCTCCCAAGTCATGGCTTATGCCTCGACCACTTTGCCTCCACGAGTTCTGCTTTTCTTCCACTGACTCTTGCTCCTTTCCCTTTTAAAAGCTTTTTCAATTCTGAAACTTTTAAGCTCCTATAATATTCATTCTTGTCTTCCTTATTCATTTCAAAATTTCAAATATTGCGCTTTACCACTACACTTTACTTTCCTATGTACATACAATACTGAAAAGTAATGTTGTGTGAGTGAAACGGCCATGACAGCCGCGACGTGCCCTGGCGCCATCTGATTCAAGCTTGACGGTAAAAGTAAAAGAGCCTCATACCGTTCGGTTATCTCCGAGTATATATTTCGGAGTCTCGGCCAGCGGTGCGCGCATAGAGATAATATAAGGATGGAATGTCCTCTCCATCTCTTTCTAGCTGAGCGCTGTGATTGGCTGAATGGCTGCTGCTCAAGGGGGTATCCTGGCCGTCAGCGGCAGTTACTGACATAGGTTATTGCCTCTTGAGTATCAGCCAATCACAGCCCTCGGGTAGAAAGAGACAGAGAGGACACTCGGCAACCATCTCTTTCTTTTACCGTATCGCTGTATTCAGCCTCTAGCGGCTCTAACGCACTCTATCCTTATATCTCTATGGGTGCGCGTGCGCTAGCTCACCCTCTCCTCCTCTCTCTCTTTCCCTCTTCGGCGCACATACACACATCGAGAGAGATATATCACACATATATATTTCTCTCTCTTTTTACTGCATATACATATATGTATTTATGTATTCTCTCTTCTTAATTCCTTCCTTTTTCCTTCTCTCTCTCTCTCTCTCTCTCTTTCTCTCCTTCGCAACAACGATAATTGCGCAAATTTCGTTGAGCCCGCGCCGCGCTCTTTTTCCTCCATAATATACTGCAAGTGTTTAAATATATGGGAATATGGGTATTACAGATACATCGTTTTTGCTTTCACAGCACGCGTGTGCGTGCACAATACATGTACGGCCCATTTTGTTTTATTTTGCTCTATATTTTGACTCATGAACGCACACGGACTGTCTAATATAAACAATAACAAACGTGGGGGCGGGTCAGGAGAGGAGGAGGGGGGGGGGTAAAAACAACGCATAACCAACCACCCTACCCTATATTATACCCCTTAGTGAGGGTACCTGTAAAGGTTAAAATACGAGTGTGTCAGGCATAAAATCGGGGGAGAAAAAATAAATGACTCACTGAAATGCGACTAAATAACTTGACATCCAATCTTAATTTTTTGTTTTTCACTTACAAACAGTAGATTAAGTGGGGGGAAAAAAATGGATGAAAAAATGTAATTAACATCACACAACTGTCACTTGACTGGCAAGCGTCACGCTATATATACTCACTGTAAGACAACACGGGCGATGACGAAGTCGACGTGACGACCTTCGACGGGAGGTGTACGTATATATACACACATATACAGCTCGGCACACTTTTTTATCTTCGTATGCTTATGGACTTGGTAACAACAGACGGGAAACAAGCACAGAACACATGCACTTATATTTGTCGCACCCACTCAAAGCACAATTCCACGACAGCTTCGACGATGACGAGGACCCATCGGCCGCCGGGTCATCAGCCTCTTCTGCCGCTCCTCGTCCCGTTGACGATCGGCCAGCAACAACGGCGCGTCCGATCTTCCCGCGACTTTCAACTTCAATCTTCCACGTCCTCATCGAGTCAAGTACATTTTACATCACACTGTACGCGTATACACATCCCACTTCCGCGACTCTGTTGCTGATTGTTTATTCATCAGATTACCGGCCATCAGCTCTCACTGCCGCACTTTGATTTCTTCACCACGAGATAACACCTTTTTTTCCAACTTTACACACACATACGACTACGACAAGCAAACGACTCGCTCAAGCGGCTCAGGGGTGCGATGTTGGGGATAATCCACAGCTGTTATTGACACCTCTTGTATTATGTTCTTATTCAGCGGTGGTAAGCAACAACAAACGTGGCACACGTAGTAGACTCCAGGTAAATTTGAAAGCTATAGTGTTTTAACGTGCGGCCCGCATCGCCGCCGCCGCCGCTTGACAACGCTCGCTCCGTCTGCGAGTCACGTGGCCTCTCCTCCGATGTGGTGTCTCTCCGTGTACGCAAGAAAGGTGGTCGACCTCCTCTCCTCTCGTTGTTGTTGCTTTTTCACACCATATTAGGTAACACGTACGATGTATACAGACTCGCCAGGAGATTTTCAAATTCGTGGCGAGAGCTTCTACCGAAGCAAAAAAAAAAAAAAAAATGCGTCAACTGTAACAACGAAGAGGCTCCCTCGCGGTTAACTACTAAGTATACCGCAGCGCTGCGCAAACACAACACAATCTAATCGGCCCCTCCACAAATGAACTCGTCCACCGGCGGCGAACGGCGGCAGTTCGGATACTTAAAGAAAAAAAAAAAAAGGTTGTTGATATGCGTTCAAACGCCGCAAGCTCTACTCTCTCGGTTGACGTGTGTTTATATATAGGATATCTTCTCACGTTCGATTGGTAACTTTTAAGCACTGTCCTTTCAACTAACGGGTTATATTTATAGGTAATATGTCTGACACCGTCTCAAAATACATTACCGCGTTGTTAACACGCGTATGGTGTACAAGAGCGCGGGAGGTGATTCAGGCGATGCGTTTGCCGTCACGGACGATAATCCTGTTGGTGGTGCAGGGCAGCAGAGCGTCGACGGCGGTGCCGGGGGTGATGGGACAGCGGCTGCAGACGTCGGACGGTCCCCCGACTCTTTTTCTTCCTCGTCTCCAACTTCATTCGCGAAACTAGCCTCCGGGGGGGCAAGAAGAAAGCTTTCACTCCGTGGCCTTACCCCTGTATTGTATGTGTGTACGAGAGGGTGGCCGAAAAAATAATATAATGATGTATTGCGCGGAGAGGAAAACACACGGGGGTTGCACTTGGCTGTCATGAAAAGAGCCGCGCTGTCGGAAGCCGCCCCTGCGTTTCATGTCCCTCCTTGGACTTGCGCAGGCGCTTCACAGTTGAAAAATATGAAAACAATCAAAATTAAAATGTACACCTGTATTTTACAATAATTTATATCTGTATATATGAGTACAGTACATAAATTAAGGTATCGTTACCGATCCACTGGACAATTCGTAATAGGCATGGTGTGAAAAGAAATTTGGTTACGCCGTCAAGAGGGTGGTTTTTACTTTTTTGCATTTTTGCTGATATCCGGTGGACGACGAATTTGGTGTTTTCACTGGGTTCTAGGGATTTCCTGGTTTAGTAAAGTTTTAGGGTCACCCAATGACCGGGTGTTGGTCAAATTATCAAAAAAGTGCGAAAATTTGAAATACGTGAACGCGATGGTTTATCTGATCTAGATAACGTTCAATATGGTAATTAACTTTGGTTTTTTATTTTTTTAAAGCAAACCTTTTTTTAACCTCGTTTTAACTGAAACACTGTATGACTGTATGGAATGATAATTTTCACCAAGTTCATTATCCAATCAATGTTTACCGATTCGTTCAAAATCACATTTTTTTACTTCCAAACGTTAATTTTTAACCGCAACCATTAAAAACTTACTTTCGTATTTCGTTATAGGAGCAGAATATTTTATTACTTGGAGATCAATGTCATCAACAAGTAATGTAGCAATGTATTCTATAAAAGTGAATTTGAAAAAAAGTTTACTTAATAAGTAGCAATCAATATTGGTAAATATGGATTTTATTAAAATTTAAAAGGTATTACAATAAAGTCATCTTTCTGTGAATAGTAACTATTGAGAAAGATTTATTCATACAATTTAAATTGTGAACAAGTTGGAAAAAAAAGAAAAATTAATTTTTATTTTTTCCATTGTTTTATATCACAGTATCAATATAATTCAATGTTAAAGCTACATATTAATATTGTAATTTTTAAAGTATGTTACATAAAAAGTTTAAAAAAAAAAAAAGATTTTTCTGTTGTACTTCAATCCAACTCTTGTATATTGATGATTGCAGATGTGGGTATGTTGACGATTGTAGATGTTTGACACCCCAACTGGAGACTGAAATAAAATCTTGAGATGCTGGCAATTGCAAGTTTATTAAAAAAGTAGTTACGTCGAGTCGTTATCATTCAAATTATGCAATTGGTAGATACAACTAAATCAAAGAACTAATAAAATCGTGAAACTATTAAATTTTTTATATAATCAATGTTATACAATCAAAACGTATTCAGGGGTATGGAAAATAAACGACTTGCGATGTATTATAAACAGTGATTATTTATTAGACGTGTTTATAAGATATTATCGGTTTCATACTTTAGTTCTACATGAAAAAAAAGCTATTGAAATTTTTTTTTGGTACTTATAAGCTTTACAAGCTTATAAAAAGAAAAAAAAAAAAAAAAAAAAAAACGAAGTAAATGAGAATTGTGTGAAGGCTATGCTTATAGAGAGAAGTCTTTTGAATATATTGTACTTCCTGAACCAGAGCAGTACAATTTACAATGAATCCATCGTCTTGAGAGTACATAAAAAATTATTGACCATTCCGATCAAGAAGCTTTGGCTGATCCTTTCTTCAATACATATATTGAAATACAATTTCAAGTTGTTACTTTGCTGGATCACTAGAAATAGAATAAACAAAAGAAGAAAAAAAAAAGTATAAACTCTTATGTAGAAAATTGTTTTAAAATTATGCAGAGATGAATAACGCGCTCGCAATATGAAGACAGCAGTTATTTACATGAAAACTTTTTCCATAGACGGCACGTTTTTCGAAACAATCATCGTTGGGGTTGATTAGATACACTAGAACAGCTGAAAATTTACTAGTCAGCTCAAAACAAAATGAGAAAGATTTCTCTCGTCGTGACTTGAAACGAAACCAACGTACGATTGTTAAAACGAGCTTCAACGGAAAAAGTATCGAATCTTAACGCTTAAAAGTTCGGCCTGAATTGACCGATCCTACCCCCGCGGAATGGGGTTCTCTTTGTTGACGGCTGATTGCGCAAGGCCGCTGCTATACCCGCACTGCCCTTAGCATTGTTGTACTGTGCTCCGCTGTTCATCCTTTGCCACGAGTCCTGGTCGAACACGCGTTCCTCAATGATTTCCAAATCGTCGCCTTCGTCCATGATGGGCGGTGGACTGTCCCTGCCTCGAGGTATCGGCTCGTTCCTGTCTATCTTCATTGAGTCTCGGTTGAAAGAGTTATCAAATCTGTTGCGCAGATCGTAGTCATCCAAAGGTTCCCTGCGTGCACCAAAGTCGCTGATGGGTCCGCCACGGTTGCCCATGTCCATTAAACTGCTTATCGGTGGCCTGCCCCCATCACCCCGTAGTTCCATCATGAGCTCGTGCTCTCTGGGCATGTTCATGCCTCGCATTTCCATCTCGCGTCCTCTTATCTCGCGCTCTCTTAACTCACGTTCCATCATCTCGCGCTCCCTTATCTCCATCTCCCTACCCCTATGGTCCATCATGCCCCGGTCCATTATACGATCGCGCGCGTCCATCATCCTACCGGAACACTCAACACCTGGTCGGTCGCGCATCATGTCCATACCCCGCATGTCCATAACTGGACTGCTGACGGGTCCTCCGTGCATGTGATCCTTCACGGATTGTCGTGGAGGCGAGAAGTCTCTGTTCCAGGGATTGGCTCGGTTCGAATTGTTGCTCAAGCTCCAGCGCAAATCTTCACTGTCGCGTATCGGTGGCTTGCCGACGTTCTGATCTCGCATGTTCCAGTCGTGTCGGTTGCCGCTGCGCTCGTCAAAGCCACGTCTGTCCTCGAAATTGTTGGTCCGCTCGTCGAAATCGCCAACGACGTTTGGACCACGGCGATCGTCGACCAACGGTACGAGCTCGTCGGGTCCGACTTGCATGCCAAAGTCAATCATGGTTAACTCTTCGGTCTGCACCGCTTTCACCTCCATCGTTGTCTCTTCCGTTTGGCAGATTTTCTGCAGTGTAATCACGCGCTTGCTGCCTGCAATCTTGATGTCGGTCGTTCCCTGGGTCATTTGGTTGAATTCCTCCTCCCAGTGGATTTCGGTGCGGCCTTTGCGCAGCAGCACAGAGTTCGACGACGGCAGATCCTTGACATCCTTGGCTACGAGCTTCTTGTTCGGATCGAAGAAAAAGCGCCCCTTCATGTTGAGCCTCGGATCCTCAGTTGGTAGACTGCGCAGAGCTCGCTCGCATTGACGTATCACCTCGGGCTTGAATCCTATCGTCGACAGATTAAGATTGTTACGTTTGACAAGCACCGGGATCGTTTTTATTTTTATTTTTATTTTTTTTGGAGGGTCAGTCACGCTAGAAGATAAAATCTATAAGTCATGCACATGAAATTTTAATACTACTCACCTTTGAATGACGCCGTTGAACTGGATACATCTAAAGTGGAAGAAAACAAATAAATCATCAAGTCAACTTCTTTTTTTTTTTTTTTTCATTCTCAAGGCTACTTAGAGACTAATAGTTTCATGCATTGTACACAACTTTTTTTTTCTCTCCATACAATTACAAGTTTTGTCGCACGCAATGACTTGTGAACAAAATTATACAAAACAATCATTAATTTCGCTTTTGATAGTGCTAGAAGTCTGAGTGGTAGACAGAAATGTGAAATATCCACACCTTTGGTCGTTGTAGTTGAAACCGACGCTTCCAAGAGGCTGGACAAGCTGGTCTTTTCATTTGGCTAAAAATACAAAGAATGCTCTCATGTAATGGAATGGGATCCATAATGGTGTACTTATATACCTATTATTGTGATTGGTGACAAAAAAAATGATTACATCGACGTGATACTAGTACATACAGGTCGCAAGGCTTAGCGAGTAAACGGCCTCGACAACCTCTGACAATAGAATTGAACAAGTCAAGTTTCACACAATTAGACATAAACAACAAACATTGGTAAAGCATTATTACTTTGAAGTCTGATATGATGGGCGGCTCGGGTGTCCTAATGCGTTCTTCGAGCTTGTGCATGGGTGATTCTCGTAAATCAGGCGAGTACATTGGTCCAGGTACCGGTCCTGCTCCCATAGGCTGCTGCACCGGGACTCCGGGATACATGGGTGCTCCGGGCGCAGGAACTGGCTGCGGTGACATGGGCTGCGGCGGCATTGGCGCTCCCATCGGTAGCCCAGCTGGATTGTACATTATCGGGCCAGAGCCGTAATCCGGAGCTGGCAGGCCTCTGTTGAGCGGGTCGAAGCCCATGACGGGATCGAAATTGCCAAAAGGCGGTGGACCCTCGGGTCCGGGGTGCATCATGGGCCCGGTGGCTAGAATCTGCGCACCCATGTCCATGGCGGTCATACCTAGCGGTACCGGCAGGGGCATCATACCCGGGGGAGGCCCACCACCCGACATCATGCGCGGGTCAAGAGGAACAACCGGTGGCATGTACGGATTTGGCGGTGGCCCACCCCCCGGACCCAAGGGCATCTCGGGACCTGGCCTAAGCGTATCAGCGCTGAACTGACGAGCGAGCTCGTTGATAAATGGCGAACGACGTCGCGGTCGCGTGGGTGATCGGCTGTGGGTCGGTGTGCGTCGACGGCGTTCGTACGAGCGGCTTCGCCTGCGCCGATCGAAACTGCGACTTCGACGACGATCGTAACTCCTGCTCCGGCGTCCGCGATCCATGCTCCGGCTGCGATGACGCTCGCGGGAGCGGCTCCTATCTCGATCGATTACGTTCCTCCTATATAGTGACATCAAATCAGACCGTCACCTCCGTGCACCTGAATATTTCATTTCCTCGCGATTGCAAGTTCTTTTTTTTTCGCACTTATCATATACGGACTACAACTGCTCAAAAGTTTCAAAATAATACTGACTTGGCTGTTGCATCGGCGAGTGCAACGATGCTTGTTTAATTTTTATCATCACAATCTCCGAAAGACTTGTGTACTACGGTTTGGACATTAATCTGTTAATGCCAAAGTAACTGACAAATTAGCGCAACTTGAAACACGAGACACGACACTGCGGTAGAAAAAAACACGACACCTAACATACAGAAAATCACCGACACTCGATACTACTACCTAAGTTACCTGGCTATTTTGACTCTCTAATTTTGAGTATCTTTATCAAGTGTGATTTATGATTGATTTTTTTTTTCTTTTTCTAATTTCGTACACGTTATTCGACTCAAAGTTCTATAATTGTAAAAATTTCGAAACGAAAAGTGTGTTCAAACATTTGGGTGTTTTGGCTCGAATTAGAAAACCTGATACCCAATTTTCAAAATCGTGTAAAACCAAATTAATTTAGCGACGTCTGAAACTGCGGCTCGTCTATAGCGTAACATCGAGTGACAATGCACGCTAAACAGAGTAAACGCTGACCCATGCATGCAAGCAATCATTGAGCGATACTTAACAAAGAGGCTTGCAAACATCTCACAAAAATAATACATCATTGCGTAATCATGTAAGCCCGAAATTGATGATCGCCTTGCACTTTGCGGTTCTCTTGTATAGTTTTTCATAAAAAGATGACCATAGAAAACATAAACAGGAGAGACCGTCAAAACGAGCAACAATTCGAGCCTGAAGCTTCTGAACAGCATAAAATGAAGGTACAATAATCTGTTACCGTTCGCGCAAACGTCTCCTGGAGAACTCCCTCCTCTCGGCGCTTCCCTCCTTGTCCCTGCTGCGCTTACGCGTGAAGAACTCGAATGATGGAGAACCTTTTCTGCGCCTATCGGGACTCGGGCTCTTGCGCTTTGGCGAAAATCTGATTGGGCTCTTGCGCCGAGGGCTCTTGCGTGGGCCCAATCGACTGTGCACTGGACTGCGTTTGCGGTTATCCCGGCTACGCATACGCTCGGGCTCTTCATCGTTTTTCTGCTGGCTCTTATCCGCGATGATCTGAATGGCCTCCTCTTCTGTACCAGGTGGAACCACGTCGTTCGAGTCGAGTAGAGTCTTGATTGCCTTCTCTTTCTCTGCCAGGGCCTTGGTATCGTTGTCCTTTTTAGTGCGGGCCTTGTCCTGCTCGATGTCTTTGTTGCTTTTGCTTGGGTCACGACGAACCTGGTCTCGCCGGCTTATCCGTTCCTGACGGCCACGGTCGCGATCACGGTCGCGATCTCGATCACGGTCTCGCTCCTTGTCCCTATAAATAAGCTCAGCTTGTTATTTTAAAATTGCCATCATAGGTACTACAATTACATGCAACAATGTACAACAACGCGTTTCAACGATCAACTGCTTCATGTACAACTGAAACAGTCTCTTGAAGGATATTTGAGGGTAATAATACATTTGTACCATCTAATTACTTTTTGCAGCTTAATGGTAAGTTACGTTTCTAGTATTAACTTTTTCTATGCGATGAAACGTAATTAAATAACAATACATTGAGTTTATACCTTACTTAATAACCACTCAACAGTTGGTAAGGGATATCTCATAAGTTTTCTGTTTTTCTGAAGCAGCTGTGCTTGTCAAAATATACATGTCATGTTTGACAAAAATCCAGTTTTATACAAAAAAAAAACAAGTATAAAACGATTTTTAATTAAAAAGGTATAAATAATATGGAAATCACACCATTGCACTAAGGGATACTGTAAGGGCAGTGCACAAGGATGTAATTTTTTTTCATTCAAGTTTCCATCACCTCCTCATACATAAATAGATTTAAAATTGACTACACTTCCTTACGTAATTTCACAATTAGGTCATTTTCAATGCACACCATGTACATTGGTATAAATCATGCCTATTTTCCTGTGCTCCAGTATTTCATCACAGTGCCCTCACTAATTTAAGACCCATGTAAAAACAACAAGCTAAGGGGTTTTAAAGACCAATTCAGTTGAGTTAACAAGACGTCAAATTCTAATTTTAAAGGATGTACCTACACTAATCAAGCCTTAAGACAACGTGTGCTCTCAGATTTTACGTTACACAACAATGAGAGCCACATAGAAGTACAGAGAGAAGAGACGTGAGGTATCGAGATTATAAAGACAAATCCCCCAGGCCTCTTGCGTGGAAATTATACCTGGAGTTCCTCTTGTCGCGGCCGCGCATGCGATCCCAACTTCGGCGCCGGGGCCTGTCCTTCTCCTCCTCGTCATCGATCAGCGCCTCAAGGTCATCCTCGTTGTTCTGAAGCTCGATCTCGGCTTCGCCTCTATCGTTAACTTGATCATCGTCTGCCGCCGGTAACGTGTTGCCGTTTTCCCGGTTGACGCCCGTCATCTTTGACGGTGGGAAATTACAGCTCAAGGAAGCTCACCTCGTGGCTTGGCTTAGTAGACCATCAGAGATAATATATGTATATATAATACGTGTATCGATGCAACGAGTGCATGAGTGAGGGAGCCGCACCACACACTGTAGTTGTAGTGCTGTACAGTAGGGAATATAATTAAGTAAATCTACGTATACAATTCAATTCACAAAATGTATCCGGATGATGGTGCACACAAATAAGACTTTGTCTTGCGATGCGAGAGTGTGTATGTATATGATGTAAGGTTGCTTAATTATTAGTCGTTGGGAAGGTAATTTATAATTGGAGTAAGGGAAAATGCCATATACCTATACAGACTGTACCGAGATCGCCAAACGCGCACTATAACGTCAATACTTTATTTAATAATCACATATCCTTCCCTGTGAGACCCACTTTCTCTCTCTAATCGACGAACTTGCATCGGCGGTACGGAATACTAATGCGAAAGGGGAACCGAATGTGTTTCCTGAATTGTCCCCGGCCGGGTGCGTTGGAAACTTGCAAACCTTGCAAGTCGAAAACGGAAAATGTAACAAAACGCAATCCTTCGAAATATGAGAAGAAAAAAAGAGAGACGCGTTTCTACTTGCTTCCTACATCTGCAGAACTTTAATTAGCCATGTTTGTTTTGTATATAACACGAGGGGGGGGGGGAGAGGGAGGGAAGAGAAAAAAATGTAAGGGCGTTCGATTATCAATTGTGCCATTACTCAATAAGGTCCATTCGGTGAGTTCAGTCGTTGTGCTTGTTCCGTTCGCTTTTAGTTAAGTTAAAGAGTTTTCGTATATATACGACAATCTAATTAAATACAATTTTCATTTATAAAAATAAGCCAAATAAGTAGGGAAAATTAGTTTACACCGTTTAAAAAAAGTTCCAACTCGAAGTCATTCGATCCGTTGTTTTTAAACATAGGTTTCGTGGAATATCGCATTTTTTGTGAAATGACCCATGTATAGATAGATTAAAGCTATAAGTTCCAATTTATTATAATTCATATATTTTAATGGTTTATCATCAGTTTTTGGCACTTACCGGAAAAATTCTTAGTTTATTTATTCGTTTTGCCTAAAAATTAATCCATTGACGCGATAAATTTTTCAATTTACTATTTTACACAAAAATTTTTTCAACAAATATAAGCAAAACTTTTTGCTCTAAAAACAGCAGCAAATAACTTTTAATTTTCTTTTATATTGTACTATATTATGAAGTAGGTATATGATTTCTTAAAATTGTTGCGTGCTAGTCCACAAAAGCTGTCACGATTTTAGTTTATTTGTGTTTTTTTTCATCTTGTCTTGAAAAGTGTTCAAAACATTAAAAAAGTAGTTAATAAAGGAGTTGCTAAATTGTTGGCTAATCATTTTTTATCTCCACAAATTTAAAAGACCAATGATGATTTGGAAAAAAATTGTGTTGGGAATTAATGGACGTGTAAAATCATATTAATGTGACTGTATTATTTATATGTACTTAATTTGTTGTGATGGTGTGTAAATAAAAATTTTGATAAAAGTTCTATAACGTATTTATTTATGACAAACATAATATTTAAATAATGTATACACGGCTAAGAATTATTTTTATATCATCGAATAATGTACAATTTATAACTTTTTACACAATTTTTACACATAACTTTTCAACCAAAAATTTTGGTTCCCAATGGCTGTATATAATTTATTAAAAAGCCATTTGTTCGATAGTTTTATCAAAATAGTTGTGAATTCAACAAATGACTGTGTGTAGAAAACAACTACCCCGATGCCATTGAAGAAAATCAGGCTGTAATTTTAATCATGAAACCATACAACTGCTTGTCAAAAGGGTATCTTAAAGATTAAAGTATACCATATGGAGGTGCTGTAACGATGGGTGATGTATTAAAAAACATCAAACCTTTTGAGAAGGAGTCAAAGTGTAAGTAGAACACCTCTTCTTGAAAAACATGATGCACGAACTCAATACTACTATTTTAAAAATTGAATTAACGAAGAATGCAAAATAAAGCAGAATACGATTCTGATGAAAAATTGTTAGATGTCTGTATGGATGAAAATAATAATTTAGATAGATGATAGAAAATCGATATTGATCGCTTTCTCTATGTTTCCAGAAAGCAGAAAATTTTTGAGAATGAATGTGTACAGTTAATTTTACAAATCCCTATCCCTATAGTTTAACGTCCTATAATGACGGTGGTATGCTAAGATCACTATTAAGACACCGAGGTGTATCAAAATAACGACTTCTCATCAGTTAATTAGTACATATTAAAAATGAGTCATTACAAATCTAAATATTTTATATCTTGTCAAAGTAATTTATCATGAAGATTATTACGAAGAAAGAAAAAATTAAAGAAATTCATATAAGTGAGATAGTAAAAGTTTATATCTTTGGCGTTAAAGTGAAATAATTTTATTAAGATANCACAAGTATACCCAAGTATACCACAAAACCCACTTTGCATGAAGTCCGGCTTGGGCCTTCGGGTTCGGATTGTGCATGGCATGGACACTGCGTGGACTGCGGAGCTGGGGTACATATGAGGCAAAAAATTAATACCCGCCGCCAATCTCTCATACGTTAAAATCCTTTGTGATTTGTAGACTGAAGAATTTTTGCCCTGTAGTATTACCATGATGAGTCACATGGGTATAAATGAATTTCCAGAGGCACAAAGTTTAAACCGACGCCAACCGAGCCCAATGAATGGAAACAGAGTTAAAGACGTTACAGAGAAGTACCATTGGTGGCAGAGTTGGAACTTATCGACGACCCGAAAATGAACAAAAGGGCTTTTGAAAAATTTGTCCATATATGTCGTTCATGGCCATTTTTCCAAATGGCTTCTTTCCATTTTTATCAAAATTTTCGACCGATCCATATGAAATTTAGTATGTATACTGAGGGTTATCAAACACATATTCTACCAACGTCAATATCCATTCCATTCCAAGTCTTAATATTTGATAGAACACAAGTTATAGATTTTCGAAAAAATGGTCAAAAAACGCGATTTTTTGCAGCTTAGCCAAAAACTATTGTGATAATCTGGGCTCAACAAAACTCATTCGATAAGTCTTGTCGTTGCGCACTTTTAACTATTACACTACACTTTTTTTTCAAATGCTTAGTTTTTCCGTTAACCGCATAAAACCGTTTTTTACGTTTTTCAAGATTTCTCATAAAATGGCATGTATGGGTGATTCTGTCGTAAGTGGCTCAAAAATTTGCGAAAGCTCATTTTTAGCGATTTTTGTCGCTCCTCATGGAACAATTTTTTTTTTCAATCGATAGGGTTTAATCCCAGATTTTATTTCATCTGAGTTAGAACACTTTAACTACACGCATCAGAAGCAGAAGTATTTTTTTCGAAAATTGACTAAAATTGACTTAAACAAAATACCGTACGTCTTTTTACTCAAAAACTTTGTACTTATATAGTATGGAATCGTTTTGGATTTTGTTGTGGATGGTATTTGAGGTACAACTACTATGAAAAATAATTTTTTCAATCCCCATTTTTTTAACGATTCTTCAAGGCATTTTGAGCCACTTACGGCAGAATCACCCATACATGTCATTCTATAAAAAATGTTAAAAAACGTGAAAAACGATTTTTTGTAGTTAACGGAAAAAAATTGTGTAGTATAGTTGAAAGTGCGCAATGAAAAGACCAATCAATTGAGTATTGTTGAGCTCCGATCGGTCCATTGATTTTTAAGTAAGTTGCAAAAAATCGCGTTTTTTTTTACCATTTTTTCGAAAATCTATATAACTTGCGTTCTATCAAATATTAACATTTGAAATGTGATAGATATATTGATGTTGATAGAGTATGTGTTTTATAATCCTCAATACTTATACTAAATTTCATAAAGGTCGATAGCAAACTTTTGGAGAAACTTTAAAAAAACTGATAAAAGGCCCTTTCGGGAAAATGGCCACGAATGACGTGTAGACTCTTACCAACTTTTTTTTAAACGATTCTTTAACGAATTTTGAGCCACTATAATGGTTCTGGAGTTGTTCGGAGCGCTCCGAACTCCGGACACCTCAATCGAACAAATCTAATATACCCTATATGACAGACACTACACAAACGCTGATGGGCTTTTATAGTTTTTCAAAAACAAAAATTGTGACGGTCTGCGTGTGAGTTCATGCTTGTAATTAAATTTAAGAAGAAACGATTCAAACGATTAATCGTTACACTACCTACTTATACTGTAAGTATATACACACGGCAGTTCAAGAAAAATTTTTTATCTCCCTTCACCAGCTTTTTTTACTTTTCGTCATCCTGGTGTGCGTAGGATTAGATATAGGTTCGCATTCCCGTTAGAACATTTAGAACGTTACTTTAACCGACTTTAAACTTAAACTAATCAAAGTGGACGCCATTCGTCTCTCGATCGTCGTCATCGTGGAATGAGTTGGACGACGACGACAAGACGAGGCAAGAGGAGGCGAAAAAAGCTCGAGCTTTTGAAAAGCTTCGTCACGAAAAACCAAGAACGGATAACAATATTGAATTCATCTCAATGAGTCGAGCAGCGGACGGTAATCGTGTGCGTATATCTCTTGCAAAAAAAAAAAAAAATCCGAGCTGCATGTTTAAATAAATCATCCATGCTTAGTATATATACACTGGTATATATAGTTATTGCATAATTTTGCATATATTTTACAGCATCAGGCGTCTTCGAAGCAGTCGGTGTGCTGACGACGACAACGGAGGTTATGCCGAGCAAACTCTGCCGTTGTTTTTGCATCACAGGAGCCGGATGGTTGTTTGAGATTCAATTTGAGTTTTGATGACTGAATCACACAACGAGAAGAGCGCGGCGTCGTTGACTCGACACTGCTCTTGTCCCCGAGATGATCGAGATCACCGCGAAATTGATGAACGGCTCGACTTTCTTCTCCAACGAAGTGATCGAGTGCATGGTCACTTTCAGCTGTCCGGCTGGATCTGCCAACTCGACGACTTTGGCCAGCAATGACGAAAGTCAAGCTAACAGGTTTCCAGTGTTTCTTTATTTTGTGTTCTTAAGAAAAAGATGGAGCTTTGTGTGTGCTGATTATTGCTGGTGTTCTTTTTTCCAGTGATCCATCTGAAAATCTTGCCTGGGCCAGTGTTCAGATACACTGTCAGTGTTCGATAAACGAGAAACTCATTGCTGGTGATAAAATTAAAAAAGATACCAAACCCGTTGCTGTTAATACTGGTACGTTTTATTAGTTGTTTATTTATTTTTCACATGCTCAATCGTTTGACTGTAATTTCTTTGCGTCATTTATGCAGATACTACGTTTGCACCATCGTCAAGTGACAATGGACACGCAGTGTTGAACAGTAAGCCTAAAATCTTATTTTGTGATTTAAAGTTGTCACCAGGAGAGAGTAAATCTTGTGAGTATAAAATTTTTGTGATCCTTTTGTATCTTAGAGCTGTGTTATTGTATGAACTCTACTTTTATTTCTTAGTTGTATATAAAGAAACCATTCCAAGTGATTCACCTCCCTCGTACAGAGGACAGGCTGTTAAGTATTCTTATAAAATAACTATAGGAGCTCAGCGCGTCAATTCACCAATCAAATTGTTAAGGATACCATTCAGAGTGTTGTCTTTAAAAGGTATCTTGTGTTGATTTTTTTCTTTTTCCTGACAACGATTAATCCAAGCTTATTTCATGGTCTGATCTAAATGTGTTTTTTCCAGAGTTGCCTGATCTTGCTGCCTGCAATGATAGCTTAGAACCGAGTTCCAATGGCCCTTTTTCAGAAACGCAAAAGGAGTCACCGGTTGAACTTGTGATGCAAACACTTCAAGTAAGTTTAATGTACTTTTTTTTTTTCTTTTTGTTCGAAATGAATAAATCAAAGCAAGCAACTTATCGTTACAATAATTGCAGAACATAACAGCAAGACGTAGTCCTAATTATTACAATATAACAAACGGTCGTGGTAGAGTTGTGAGATTTTGCCTTTTCAAACATTCCTACAAACTTGGAGAAGACATCGTCGGAACGTTCGACTTTTCAAACGCGACTGTCTCGTGCACCCAGGTGTCGGTAACTCTGCAGTCTGAGGAACACATAGCCGAAGATTACAAAAGAGGAAAGTCCGCCACAACCCTGAACAGCTACAACAAGCATTACATAGTCACCAGTTATCTGTGCACCGAACTGATGCTGCCAATACCTTTTCACATAACACCTGACTTTAGCACCGAGCTGGTCACTCTGAAATGGCGATTGCACTTTGAGTTCGTCACGGCGGTGAAACCCATCGAGTTTCCAAATGCCGAGTCGACTTACTGGCAAGCACCGTCGACCGTCGATGTCGAGACCATGGTCTGGGACTTACCTGTACATATATATCCAACTACGATCCCTCCAAACATCACTCCGTTAGTTCAGAATAGCATAGTTGTTTAATACATGATAAATTGTTATATTTTGCTATACTTGTACATACAATTTTAAACGCAATAACTTAACGACTTTAATGAAAGAAAAGGAAGAGAGAGAGAGAGATCTAATAGCAATATTAATTATATTTTTATAAGCAAGAACTTGTTGGAGATGATTTTATAGGAGCGAGTAATGTTTGAGTACACGGTTTGTAAAAGTTCTTTCGATATCTATAGAGAATTGTTGATCACGAGGAAAAGCCTACAGTTTGTACATAGTGTTGGTATGGAAGATAATGTGCAATGTAGAGATCATTGTCACTTTGATAAAGCAAAAATTGTAACGACGCTTGATACTCGATACTTGAGCGCGAGAACGTTTTGAAAATGTTTGAAAATAACTTTTGAGTATTTTTTACATGCTAATAAAAGTTAACATATTTTAAGAAATACGTACTCTTGCACTGACGTATCTTATTTTTTACTAACATCGACAAGACAAAAATATATATGTATTTCTAACATTCATTTTCGAAACTGATTGAGTTGAACAATCGTATTTATAATTTCATCCAAAAAGTTTGTTTTTATTAAAAAAAAAAAAAAAGTTTTTTCAATTTCTCCATTAAAAAGAATGTATTTAATTCTGTCGTAAGTGGCTCAAAAATTTGCGAAAGCTCATTTTTAGCGATTTTTGTCGCTCCTCATGGAACAATTTTTTTTTTCAATGTTTCATGTGAAACAAAGTTTTATCTAATATTACAGGTAATTTACTTTTAATATATGATGTGGCCTCACTGAAAGCTACCTTGCTAGAATCACGATTCGATAATTTAAATAAAAGGTATGGTTTCTTTACGTTTTTCTTTAGAATGTTACAATCCACGTCAATTTTTTCATTATGCAATCTGTTTTTGGATTTCAACTGATCATAAATTTTTTGAGTTATCAATGTTTCCTTTTCGAGTAGAGACAGAGATGGATCGATGCTTACTGTACCACCCTTTCGATCCCTCCACAGACAAGAATCTCCAGTACAGCGCAAAATCACTTTACTCTGATCATTTGTGTGCACATCGGACTCTGATTCGACTTTCGGCTGCTTAAGCTCTTGCTTATCAATATACTGGACTTGAAGTTTGAGAACCCTTTCGAGGAATTTTTGTACTAAACTTATGACTAAATCACACCAATGTTCTTTTACAAATACATCTTTGTCTTTGATATCTGTGCGAGTATTGAAATCATCCGGAAGACCAACTTCCATGGTATTGTTGCAATAATAAACAAATGAAATCACTTGCGACTCTTTAGGTGTTTTCGGCACGGTGACGTTCAAATTAAAAAGGGATAGTAGAAACTTTTTGTAATTGTTGGTAGCTTCGGCCTGGCACGCAGCTGCAGCCAATTTACAGTAATTTTGAAAGATCTCGAGGTACTTTTCACTGATGCTTTCTGTGACGTTGTGGTTCAATTCGTTTGGATCTTGTACGCACATGGGCTTCGTCAGAGGGAAAGTAAAGGCACTTTCTCGTATCTTCAAGTACTCTTTGTACAAGCGCATACTATCCGGCAACGTTTCCACAGAGTTGAGGATTATTTTTTTATGCGAAATACCGTCCACGGGACAAACGACGTTCAGCTTAAAGTTGTAGTTGGCATAGAAATCGAAAAATCCGCCGAGTAGTTGCGCAATGTTCGTGTCTGAAGTATTCTTCAGCCGTACACTGCTGTTGAAATTGACCTGCCATCCTTCCACAATTTTAGCCGGGATCGATTTTTTTAAATCGAAAACAGTAGGCATGAAATTTACCGCCGGCTGCTGACAGTAGAAAATGAAAAGCAAGGTCAGTGCATATTTCGATAGCCTACTTCCTCCTCGCAGTTCAATTATGCCGACCCAATATTTCAGGATCATCATAGCAGCTGGTAATCGTTCGTCCATCGATAGTAGGTGCTTAATCAGTTTACTGTTGTGCACGGCTAGACTATTCTTGATGGACAAATCGCACGAAATGCTTGTCGGTACAAAAGTGAACTTGATGATCGGTGTTTTCGCTTTGGGGATAGGTACGATTTTTGAAAATAATTTTGGTTTTGCGTAGAGTATGCGCTTAATCTCTGCAAATACAGAAGCTGATGATTTGACTCCCGGTGGGGGATCCAGGTCGTTTGTGAAAGGGATACCTAAACAAATATTAAAATTACAATAAAAAAACGCAATAAAATATTAATCAAGTCATAAGACGAGTATTACCAGGGTCCATGTAGATATCTAAGTCGCAGTTTTTGAAACCCAAGCCGGACACAGTCGAACCGAACCTTGACGTTGTACAGCGAGGGAAAAAAATCTCAAAAGTTTCCTGCAGGTTTTGACACGTTGATTTATAACGCGTTTGAATTTCTTTTGAGTCAATGGAAACGGCCTCCAAGAACTTTTTAAGCTGCTCCTCAAAAGAAGTATCCTCTTCGAAAATAGGTTTGATATTTTTGTAATCCAACTCGTCCGTGTCATTGATGCGCTCTGTTTTTTTCTCTCCTTTTTTTGGCTTGGCCACTGTAAATAATTCAAGGTGCCGTTAGTTTGACAGTACATCACATGCTGTTGTGTATAAATATTCCACGTACATAAATCATTTGGTTTTACTACTCTTTGAACAATGTTTAACTTTATATTGTCAAAGTATGTAGGCCTTGAAAGAAAGTATTCGGCTGGTTCTCTGTAAAAAATATCACTTGGTTATTAAAAAGTAAAAAAAATTTTTTTTTTTTCACAATCCTCTTAATTTTTGTTAATAATACCTAGTGGCAAATTCAATAATACAATGTCTTGGACCAAACTTGTAGTACTTAATGTGCCCATATTGAGCAAAAAACGAAAGAAATGAGTCTCTGTATTGATCTTTGGACAGGTAAGGTGGAAGACCAGCAATAAATATTGATTTTTGGATCATTGATCGTTGTTGTTCTATTTGTTCAACCATTTTTGCATGTCTTTTGCCTGAAATGTGCCCTTGATATGCAGCATCATCTGGACACTCAATTTGGCAAGCTGTACATGTTTTCTTCATATTGGTCTTACTGATTCGGAGTAATTCAATATACTCTGTAAAAAAATAGTTTGCACCAATTAAACATAAAAAATTGTGCTGCAACTGGAAGATACGAATGATTCAAATAATTTACCTAAATATTAAGTTTTCTATTTTTGTAAATTTACAATTCCTGACCGCTTGCCGTCACTACTCTCAGAAAATATTTAGGTTCAATGTAACCATCGGAGTTTCCAGGAGATAAAATAACGTTGTTGTCCGATTCAAAAAATTCTATTTCGTCATCTCTTGCTTTTTGAAAATCTATGTAAATAAAGATTTGGGCGTTTCTTCTGAGTCCGCTAATAAAATTCAGTCCTTTGGCAAAGTGTATGTGATTCCTTTTCATGCGAGACAACCCTTGGTTCTTGATTCTTGGATAGCAGTCAAAATAAGTTCCATGTATAATGTCAAAGTCAGATCTGGTCAAAAGTTTCAAGTTCAGCGCATTAACTTGTGCTATCGTGTGACCCTGGTTGGCTCGAATCATCAACACATTGTTGAAGTTTTTTATCGTAAAACGTTGCTTGTCGTTGTTCTTGACAATTCGCTTAATATCATCCAGAGTACATCCAGTAGGGACGTGTTTCAAAATGTCTTCAACACTCACAAAACCGTCAGGTCTAATTGTTATATTTGATTTTACAGCTCCATGGCGTAACAAGTAACTCAAGCTCTTACTGATTTTCCTGTCATAATTTTCATCTGCTTTATTCTATGAAATGTAAAATGAACTTTTGTTTCTGAGCACTCATAAGATATGTATATATATATACATGTGGACATGCATGTATAAAAAAGTTAACCTATAAATACCAAAAAAATAGTAGACAGTGGAACTACATACCATCAGTGATCTCTACTTATGATATTTTAACGACAAGTGAAAACAACAGACGTGTAATTATAATTACTTATGATCGAAGCAATAATAAAAAAAAAAACATTAATGTACCACTATACAGTGTATTTATACACAAGCAGACACAAGTATACCCAAGTATACCACAAAACCCACTTTGCATGAAGTCCGGCTTGGGCCTTCGGGTTCGGATTGTGCATGGCATGGACACTGCGTGGACTGCGGAGCTGGGGTACATATGAGGCAAAAAATTAATACCCGCCGCCAATCTCTCATACGTTAAAATCCTTTGTGATTTGTAGACTGAAGAATTTTTGCCCTGTAGTATTACCATGATGAGTCACATGGGTATAAATGAATTTCCAGAGGCACAAAGTTTAAACCGACGCCAACCGAGCCCAATGAATGGAAACAGAGTTAAAGACGTTACAGAGAAGTACCATTGGTGGCAGAGTTGGAACTTATCGACGACCCGAAAATGAACAAAAGGGCTTTTGAAAAATTTGTCCATATATGTCGTTCATGGCCATTTTTCCAAATGGCTTCTTTCCATTTTTATCAAAATTTTCGACCGATCCATATGAAATTTAGTATGTATACTGAGGGTTATCAAACACATATTCTACCAACGTCAATATCCATTCCATTCCAAGTCTTAATATTTGATAGAACACAAGTTATAGATTTTCGAAAAAATGGTCAAAAAACGCGATTTTTTGCAGCTTAGCCAAAAACTATTGTGATAATCTGGGCTCAACAAAACTCATTCGATAAGTCTTGTCGTTGCGCACTTTTAACTATTACACTACACTTTTTTTTCAAATGCTTAGTTTTTCCGTTAACCGCATAAAACCGTTTTTTACGTTTTTCAAGATTTCTCATAAAATGGCATGTATGGGTGATTCTGTCGTAAGTGGCTCAAAAATTTGCGAAAGCTCATTTTTAGCGATTTTTGTCGCTCCTCATGGAACAATTTTTTTTTTCAATCGATAGGGTTTAATCCCAGATTTTATTTCATCTGAGTTAGAACACTTTAACTACACGCATCAGAAGCAGAAGTATTTTTTTCGAAAATTGACTAAAATTGACTTAAACAAAATACCGTACGTCTTTTTACTCAAAAACTTTGTACTTATATAGTATGGAATCGTTTTGGATTTTGTTGTGGATGGTATTTGAGGTACAACTACTATGAAAAATAATTTTTTCAATCCCCATTTTTTTAACGATTCTTCAAGGCATTTTGAGCCACTTACGGCAGAATCACCCATACATGTCATTCTATAAAAAATGTTAAAAAACGTGAAAAACGATTTTTTGTAGTTAACGGAAAAAAATTGTGTAGTATAGTTGAAAGTGCGCAATGAAAAGACCAATCAATTGAGTATTGTTGAGCTCCGATCGGTCCATTGATTTTTAAGTAAGTTGCAAAAAATCGCGTTTTTTTTTACCATTTTTTCGAAAATCTATATAACTTGCGTTCTATCAAATATTAACATTTGAAATGTGATAGATATATTGATGTTGATAGAGTATGTGTTTTATAATCCTCAATACTTATACTAAATTTCATAAAGGTCGATAGCAAACTTTTGGAGAAACTTTAAAAAAACTGATAAAAGGCCCTTTCGGGAAAATGGCCACGAATGACGTGTAGACTCTTACCAACTTTTTTTTAAACGATTCTTTAACGAATTTTGAGCCACTATAATGGTTCTGGAGTTGTTCGGAGCGCTCCGAACTCCGGACACCTCAATCGAACAAATCTAATATACCCTATATGACAGACACTACACAAACGCTGATGGGCTTTTATAGTTTTTCAAAAACAAAAATTGTGACGGTCTGCGTGTGAGTTCATGCTTGTAATTAAATTTAAGAAGAAACGATTCAAACGATTAATCGTTACACTACCTACTTATACTGTAAGTATATACACACGGCAGTTCAAGAAAAATTTTTTATCTCCCTTCACCAGCTTTTTTTACTTTTCGTCATCCTGGTGTGCGTAGGATTAGATATAGGTTCGCATTCCCGTTAGAACATTTAGAACGTTACTTTAACCGACTTTAAACTTAAACTAATCAAAGTGGACGCCATTCGTCTCTCGATCGTCGTCATCGTGGAATGAGTTGGACGACGACGACAAGACGAGGCAAGAGGAGGCGAAAAAAGCTCGAGCTTTTGAAAAGCTTCGTCACGAAAAACCAAGAACGGATAACAATATTGAATTCATCTCAATGAGTCGAGCAGCGGACGGTAATCGTGTGCGTATATCTCTTGCAAAAAAAAAAAAAAATCCGAGCTGCATGTTTAAATAAATCATCCATGCTTAGTATATATACACTGGTATATATAGTTATTGCATAATTTTGCATATATTTTACAGCATCAGGCGTCTTCGAAGCAGTCGGTGTGCTGACGACGACAACGGAGGTTATGCCGAGCAAACTCTGCCGTTGTTTTTGCATCACAGGAGCCGGATGGTTGTTTGAGATTCAATTTGAGTTTTGATGACTGAATCACACAACGAGAAGAGCGCGGCGTCGTTGACTCGACACTGCTCTTGTCCCCGAGATGATCGAGATCACCGCGAAATTGATGAACGGCTCGACTTTCTTCTCCAACGAAGTGATCGAGTGCATGGTCACTTTCAGCTGTCCGGCTGGATCTGCCAACTCGACGACTTTGGCCAGCAATGACGAAAGTCAAGCTAACAGGTTTCCAGTGTTTCTTTATTTTGTGTTCTTAAGAAAAAGATGGAGCTTTGTGTGTGCTGATTATTGCTGGTGTTCTTTTTTCCAGTGATCCATCTGAAAATCTTGCCTGGGCCAGTGTTCAGATACACTGTCAGTGTTCGATAAACGAGAAACTCATTGCTGGTGATAAAATTAAAAAAGATACCAAACCCGTTGCTGTTAATACTGGTACGTTTTATTAGTTGTTTATTTATTTTTCACATGCTCAATCGTTTGACTGTAATTTCTTTGCGTCATTTATGCAGATACTACGTTTGCACCATCGTCAAGTGACAATGGACACGCAGTGTTGAACAGTAAGCCTAAAATCTTATTTTGTGATTTAAAGTTGTCACCAGGAGAGAGTAAATCTTGTGAGTATAAAATTTTTGTGATCCTTTTGTATCTTAGAGCTGTGTTATTGTATGAACTCTACTTTTATTTCTTAGTTGTATATAAAGAAACCATTCCAAGTGATTCACCTCCCTCGTACAGAGGACAGGCTGTTAAGTATTCTTATAAAATAACTATAGGAGCTCAGCGCGTCAATTCACCAATCAAATTGTTAAGGATACCATTCAGAGTGTTGTCTTTAAAAGGNAGCGAAAATGTTTTTTTTACCGTCAACCTTCTGGACATGCATTTTCTTTTTTTCCGGCTTTACCCATCAATTATGTACATCTATGTACATCTGCCGATCGTTTAAACTAATTTGAAAATCTCGCGAATGCACCATACAATTTTATAGGCATGATAAGTGGCATACAAACATACTTGGGCACAATTATTTCATTGAATTGTACACAAATTCTTTTTCCCGGATATATGACACATTACTTTCTAGCAAAAAATTACAGTACAAAAAATTTTTATAAAGCATCCATGCCCAAGTCCAAATACAAGGGTCAAAGTACCGGTCGGTGGGACACAATAAATGTCACGCAGGGATGACAATAAATACCGATTACTTACATTTTCGAATCGTACGAAACAATAATAAAAGTATACGTACGTCTGGTATGCATGACCTCGAGTTAGGCATAGATTTAGGAATGAAACGACCTCAAATGTGTTTCTTTACAGTCGCACTCATACTTATAATACCGAACGATTAAACGCACATTTCACTTTGCTATCGTCACAATTATATTTATTTACATAAGTAAAAAATCAAGCCCTTTGCCTTCCAAGCATTCGTATCTTTATATAAATAGTGCAATATTTTATCTAAAAATGTTCGAAAAAAATTTAAATCTAAAATTTTATGCCGTTACTGGTACTCCCGTCTTATTTTTTTGTGTACGTATAGCGATTGGAGTCTAGAGTGTACTTACCTACCTCCACCGTGTGGCGGGCAGTTTTTATCGATTATAAAATTGCCAGTCTTTACAGCACCGCGCGAGGAATACAAATGCATTTGGTCCGTATATACATTACGCTCGGGGGGTTTTTTTTTTTCTTCCCAACGCTACACTCACACTTTAGTTGTTACCACGTTCTGAGTGAAGCGCGCGTTAGTGAGGAAAATATATCGATTTCCATGAAAAATTGATATAGATGTTATAGGTATACCGTGGCTTTTCATTCAATCTTGTTGTGTTTTTTTTTTTTGAAGGAGTACGTAGAGTTTAATTTATTATCGAGTGGATCAATTGAAATGCGAGGAAGAAGTTGTCTGCGCGAGTCTTGCTCCCTGAATTTCTGATTCGATCGCCGTGACTACCTAAGTATACGAAATCAAAAAGCGAAACACTCGACTCGTCGGAAATAATGTTAATGATATGGTACACGTTCGATTAACATTATTTATAAGTAATACAGACGCAGGGTTTGATAAATCAATCATCCGGATCAGTACGAATGTTAATTTTCACGCTATCAATGTGAAATCAAACAACAAGCCGGCGTGGTCTCCCCCTCCTCCTCCACCTCGTCACGAGACTTTTGCGCAACTCAACAACATACATTACAATATCTGCTATACGAATACACGCATCCCTCTGTTTTCCAGAAGCTGTTCCCCCCATGCGCGCAAATCGCAGGAGCACGTGCCTCTCTTGTGTGTCCCTCTATACAATAATAATAATAATAATAATAATAATAATAATAATAATAATAATAATAATGCATTAACACTCGTAACTTTAGATTATAGAGATGATCAACAAGTGAGCGCGCGTGTGCGTTCTTGAACTACAGGCCAATCTTGCCGACCCTATTGGTTCACCGCATACAACAGGTCCACGCTTCGCTTTTTCGATTCGCGGCCAAACGTAAACTGGACACCCGTACGGAGAGGCTGGACTACTGTTTGTGATGACCGAAGCAACACGGAGAAGAGAAAGAGAAAAAAAAAAGAAAGGAAGAAAGAACAATGTATTGATCAACAATCAACGGGGGAAAAAAAAAAACAGCTAAAGCGCGTGAACCTAGTCTCAAGGTCGGGGCTCGTACATGTAGCCGGGCTGGGGCTGCTCGGCGAGCTCCCGTTCGCGGCCTAGCAGGGCCGGCCTCGGGGGTGGTGCCAGCGTTCCCGGACTCAGAGACGGCAGAGCGAATGGTGCGTGGTAGTCGTACCGGTAGTACGCGTAGGCGTCCCACCTGGAGGGGCCGCGCTGCACGTGATCCGTGGGGTAGGGAGCTGGACGTGGGCCGTAGTAGGTGGGCGCGGATGCCGTTGGAGCCGCACATGGCGATGTTGGTGGTGGTAGCGTCGACGATGGTGGAAGCGGTGCCGGATTCGATGCCAGTTGTTGCTGGTGCTGCTGTTGCTGCTGGTGGTGATGGTCCGTGGGAGCGACGGGCTGGTAGGGGTGGTGGTACTGTGGCTGTAAGAGGCTCTGCAGGTGGCGGATGTACGTGATGGCGTGACGCAGGGACTCGATCTTTGAGAGCTTCTTGCCCGGGGGCTTGCAGGTGGGCAGCTTCGAGCGCAAAAGCTCGAAGGCTCGGTTCATATCGCGCATGCGGGTGCGCTCTCGATCGCAGGCCGATTTTTTGTAATCTGCGGGACAGAGAAGAAATACATACACGTGTTAATTTTCGATGTTTATTTTTGAGAATAATATACATGTTACACAGGTTTACATATTTGCTGGTATGTGTCATTAGTTGTTGGAAGCATATATTTTCTGAAATTATAATACAAAGTGACATTTGAAGGTAAATATTTGCACTATTATTATATGGATTTTTTAAAAGAAATTTTTTCTTCTTAAATAAAGTGTATTTTTTTTGCCGAAATAATTTTCCATTTGCCACTGTTTACAGTACATTAGGAAGTTTTTTTTCGGATAAGTGCAATAAACTCTATGAATTCAAATTCATAATTCATGGTACATATAATAAAAACAAGCATTAAAATACGTTTTCAAGTAATTTGATTCCTATTTTGCTGAATTGATTTTTTTCTTTTATTTAATGCATTGTTCATGTTGAACTGTTCTAAATATAGTAATTGAAAACAATTCTTTTTTAGCATATATTTGTGGCTTCCCGGAAAAACCGATTAACACCATTTTTGTGATTTTTGAGAAAAACGGCTTTAAAGATTGAAATGCTACTTTTTCACAGCGCGGAAATTGTGCGTTTTTTGATGTGCCTAACGTTAGGTACTGATACAAGACGTAATTATTAGAGGGGTGATAAAAAATGGACTTCCTTGCTACGAGTTGATTTTGGAGTTATTCGGTAAGGCTGGGAACATAAAACTTGTTCAATTATTCAAATTTGTGAATATTCAACAAAAGGACGTATTTAATCACGAGTATCTATGTCATGCCTGCTTACTAATTATTTATTATCGAGTACTAGATTCTTATTACTCAAACATAGGACTGTAGTTACCAAAACGATGATCCCTACGAAAAGTAATACGATTCGTTTTTCCGCGTTTAAAGTGACATTGAAAATTTTGTATCTGGTTACTTTTCGTCGAAAATAAGGCTTGGACTGCAATTTCAGGGGTTTCAACTAATCTGGAGCGCTAATCACCAAAGTAAATTCACGTCAGGTGATAAATATTTTGGTCCCTGCGAGAAGAGTAGGCTTTTCTACGGCATAGTTCCGACATTAGTGCCTTTCTACGGCATAGTTCCGATATTAGTGCCCATATATCAAAATTTCATATTATACGTGGCTATTGCGCTATTGGAGTACAATAATCCATTTCCCATATCCTTATAACATATTGCAGTGAAAATTTGACGTCTCGCTACTAGTTTCTCTCTCACTTTTGTAAAAGCCACATTTTTACATCAGTTTTATTCTAAAAAGATGAAAATTACTAAATACAGTATTCTTCCATGATTTTCGTGGCTCAAAATCATCAATTCGCGCTGCAACAACGATCTTTTTCCTTCACTTTATCGGTTGGGCCAGGAAAATGGCATAGTTAATCGCTTAAGTCTTGTGCTGATTACGGAAAATTGGTAACTCGAATCCTTCCAAAAAATTGTTTGGATTTTTACATTTTTTTTTGTACACACACACACACACACACACGAAAAGTCAACATTTTTTATTACAATTCCATGTAAAATACTTGAATCTCCCAGAGTTATTGTTGCCATCCGTGAGACTGAGACTTGCAGGTTTTCTAATGTTTAATCTTGTGCCGTTATAATAATAGACCTGAGAAAAATAAAGTATTTAACGTTATTGTATTATGCATGGTTTTCCAAGTGCAAAAACCGACAAACATGTTTTTCATCACTTTTTATTGGACACTTTCAATTGGGCGTGCACTCCGAAGAGGAACTTGATAATGCTTTGGCGTATATGCCTAAAATAGCATAAGTATCAGTATATCTATATAACCGATAACAGACGCGTTAATCGGGCATATAGATGTACTTGGCAATTTTATTGTTTTTTAAAAAATAAGAGCTTAGTGGCCAAGTGGTGAAGTGTATATGAAGGCGAATGGGGTTCGCAAGCCGTCTGGAGTATCAAAAATATTTTTTTGTATTTCTCGTAAATTATATACAAAAAGGACTTACTACGCGGTCGAGTACCAAATAAATATGGTAATCTTTAAAGATACGCCATCATATTTAGAATTGGGCACAATTGTTTTCTTTGATTTTTTGAATACTTAAAATAAAATTATATTTTTCCGAATGAAGTTTTNTTTTTATTAATAAAACCAACAGTAAAGTTCATTTAAAAAGTTTGGGTAACTTTGAAAACGAATTTTTGGCACAGAAAAAAAGCTTAAGAACTTGAAATGGTTCCAATTAAAATTTTTTAAAACAGCATCAGCTCGTTTAAAAAACTTTAAATGTTGAAACACAGAATTATGATCGAAATATTGCGAATTCAATAGCTATTTGTTCGGTAATATCCAACAGAGTATAACTTTTTGTTTTATACTGTTTGATTACATACGGTTATAATATCGCAGTTTCTTTTCTAGAAATATAATAAATTAAACATAACTTAGGATCTAATTTTAGTGTTTATGTACAATAGTAACTAATCAAGTTACTTGTTGGAATATCAATTGTTCAATTGTAACGCTACACAAAGTGCGCCATGATAACACGACAAACTTTTCCTCAAATGATAACGCTACCGGATCATTACAAAATAATAAAAAAAAAAGCAATAACCACGAAAAATCGAGTACAAAATATACTGGGCAAAAATATCTACAAAAAAAGTTGTTTTAACAAATGAAATTTCAAATGTGCCGGTGTTTGATTGACGAGTTATTAGACTTTGGCAAAGAGAAAACTTGTTTGCAGAAGTATCATCTGTGGTAAAAAAATAAAGTGGCCGCCCACAACAGTCGCTGCCAAATCCATCTCGGTACGCGACACGGGCTCAAACTCGCGACCGAGCCGGCAAAGTGCCTCATCCAGTCCCAGAGACCCCGCGGCGCGTGTCCTCCGTTGACGTAAAGCACATAGGTAAAGCCGTCTTTGCACTTGCCCTTTATGTAGTAATAATAGGGTAGGAAGCTGTGGAGACGAAAGTTACACCTGTGGTAGAAGCGAATCGCCGGCTTGTTGCTCGACAGAACGTGTAGAAAGACCGCCTTAACCGTCGAGCGTTCGGGGGCAGTGACGTGGGCCAACAGCTGCTCCAAGAGAAGAGACGCTATGCCGTTGCGCCGGTAGGCTCTTCTGACTCCGAGACTAAGAATGTAGCCGACTAGGGAATCCATGCCAAAGCTAGAACAGAGTATGCCTCGGTCCTCCTTGTTTAACTTGGCGTAGGGTTTGATTTCTGCTACTATCAGTCCTATGATCACTCCTCCGTAAACAGCAGCGAGCGCGTAAAAGCGCGACGAGCTCGTTATGTCTTCGTACCACGCATAAGGGTAGTCTGCAAAGTAAAATTATCATCAGGGTTCATGCCAAGTAACGAATTCACACAAAAATTGATTTATTTCCTTCCTCTCTACTTTCACATAAATTGATAATTTGAAACACCTGTGATTCCTCAACAATATAAATTCAAACCTATTAGAAGCGTGGGAGATTATCATGCACTTAATTAGATAAAAAGCAACAGATAATGTGCGCGTATACAGATGGATATTTATCTATCCATGTCACTCTACTTTGACAAATGTAACAGGTGTATGAATATTTCATGTGATTATCCAACAAAACAGCTATTCCAGACAATCTCTATCTAATGATGACGGCATAGGCAGTTGGAATATATTTGGTAAGTCTTAATCAAGTTGGAAAAAAAAAAAAAAAAAAAAACTTTTCAATAGAAAACAACAATGGGCTTTGGAGCTCTGCAATCTCCCTTGTTTGACAAAAGACCAAAGTTTTAATCCACGCACGGCAAAAGGTGGAAAACACAGAAAGCACGGCAGCACATCCAAAATCATCTCACCAATCGGGAACCAGACTTGACAGAGCGAGCGCACCTCCTCGAGATCATCAGGACAGAGAAACCTCAGCTGCACGTCACCAAGGACGCAGAGGGGCACAGTCGCGGGTGCGCCTCGTCCAGCGCTCGGACACTCCGTCTCGAGCTCATCCTCTTCCTCGTCGTCACCGTAGCGGCTGTGAGCGTAGCCAACCGGGCGTCCCTCCTCGTCGTCGTCGTTACTGCCGTACACGGAGGCATCTACGTTGCAGAACTCGCACTTTTCGTTGTTCACGGGAGCAATGGGCTCGTTGCAGCTGCTGCTGGCTCTTTTCAGCCAGGCCGGCTCGTAGTGATAGCGCTCAAACGAGACCGCGCTCATCGCTGCTCGAGTATGCAGGGCCAGCTCTTGGCATGTTTGATTTACTTCTTAAAAACTCGATAAGCAATCAACTTATGTGTGACAAACTGCAGCAGCAAGACAGCACAGTATAGTTGTTGTTGTTGTCGTCGTCGTCGTCCTCGCGAAGAAGCCCAGAGGTGTGTCACGTCGTGAGTTCTCAGAGACCCACCGAGATTTTAGTAATAATGCCACGTTGTCAATTCGGAGTTTCGTTACTACGTGCCATTATTACAGTTATAATCGATTAATTTGCTGCAGTTGTACATATGGCCTTTGTTTTGCTTTGCGATTGTTGTTGTTGTTATTCTTAATTTGCGCGTCTCTTCCTTGTTTTCGTCTGCTCCTCTGTCTTCTCTCTCTCTCTCTCTCTCTCTATATATATGAGTGTGCATGTGCGCGTGTGTTGGTGTGTCGTCTGCTTCACTACCCCCCTCACGCCGTTCTCCCCTTTGACTGGGCGCACAAAAAAATTTAAAATACGTCGGTCGAAAAAAAATTTCCATTAAGTACTATTATAGCCTTAGCATTAAAGCTATAAGTTGGAAAGTCTTAATATTCATATATTTTAATGGTTTATCATCAGTTTTTGNTTACGAACCTCGTTACGTCCCTCGCCTTCGGCTCGGGCCGCAAACCTCTCGGTTCGCAAACAGAGACTTTTCAAACTCGTAGGAAAACTACCATTTTATTCTAAAATTAAATTCTTTGACTGAAAAAAAATTTGGTTTAGCAGCGTGTTGCAAGCAGCAATTAAAAAAAATTTTTTTTTCTTGAGTAATACATCACATTTTTAGAAAAAAATAACGAATAAAAAAATTAAAAAAGTTATATTTACATTGATGTGCCACCCAAGGGGATATGGTTATTATTTTAGCTTAGAGCAGTTAGTTGAAGGCTATTTATTAGATTTAATTGTAAATAGAACAAAAACGAGTTAAAATCCTATATCAATAGTCGATAAAATCATGGTTATTGCATTTAAATTGTCATTAAAATTTACTTATAATTAACGTTTTTAATTTTGGACCTGAGGCCTAATTCTTTAAGTAAATAAGTGTTATTATTATTGTGTTACGACAAATGTGATTTCAACGTATGTTTTGGTCATTTCTTGCCATCACAAATAATCTTTCGTTTATCTCTACGAATGATAAAAACCTGTGCCTTTTCAATTTTTTGCTTTCTTATAATAATAAAACAGACAGTAGGTACTGCCAGTACCAAGTGAAAAAAAAAAAAAAAAAAAAAAATTCCTTTGAGCGGAAGAAGCACAGCTTTTAGCGGTACGTTTAGAGGATCAGGCACCTGATGGAAATTTTTAACGTCAAAAAGCTGACATTTAAGCTTGTCCAAAGAGCTTTTGATTTTTTTTTTCAACAAATGTCTTGTTGCTTTATTCAGAGCTAGATTTCAAATATAACAGCGCAGTACCCTCTTTTCGGAAATCAGGTGATTAATTATGTAATTTCTCATGCCAAAATCTCATCTGTCCAGGTTTTAAGTTTTTCAAGTGTTTTTTAGTATTTCTCATTATTTGATGCGTATTTTAAAAAATTTTTAACTTGAAATTTTTTTTCATATGGATTTTTTAAAAGAAATTTTTTCTTCTTAAATAAAGTGTATTTTTTTTGCCGAAATAATTTTCCATTTGCCACTGTTTACAGTACATTAGGAAGNAGCGCAGTACCCTCTTTTCGGAAATCAGGTGATTAATTATGTAATTTCTCATGCCAAAATCTCATCTGTCCAGATTTTAAATTTTTCATGTGTTTTTAGTATTTCTCATTATTTGATGCGTATTTTAAAAAATTTTTAACTTGAAATTTTTTTTCAGAAAACTGTAAAAAAATCTAAGTTAAAAAAAAAGTCTCTAATTGACTTAGAGAAGTAAAAAAAAGGTTTAGAAAAGAAAAAAAATTACATGATACTTTGGCATGATTAATCACCTGGTTTCCGAAAGGAGAGGGTTCAGAACCATCGTTTCAAAAAAGAGACAAACTTTGTGATTTTCTTGTTCAATTTTTTCGAGACTTCGACACACTGAGAGAACCAAATAATAAAAATTACTAATATTAGAACAGTAATTTAGTATTATTATTCTTATTATAAGAAACTTTTGAAAAACTGAATAAAGACCTTTTGGAAAAATGGCAAAGACTCTGAAGAACGATGGTATTAGATGCCTCATGTAATGTACGTCTTACAATTTTTCAAAGACTTTCGCGTAAGTTTGCGTTTTGCCATAATATTTTATCACTTTTGCGTGATTCTGAAAATATTCGTTTAGTGGTTGGATTGGTGAAAAAATCTAACTTGATATACTAATTGAACGCGCATAACTGTATTACAGTGTGAGACAGTACTTTTAATAAAAATGTTTAAATGGTTTTTACATTTATGAAATTAATTGTTTGTTGTTTTTCCCCTGGTTTATAAAAATATTATTTTATGAATAGTAATATGAATATAAATGCGCGCGGGTACGTATTCTTACAATGAAAATTAATCGACTTTTAACCTCTTGTAAATAGCCGAAGTCGCCAAGTATATATCCAGTCGAGGCGAGGGCGAGGGCCCCAACGTGTCGTTTTGCTAAAACTGAATGAACATCTAAATTTTCAAGTGATAAGTATTTGCCAAATCGTAATATACAAGATGAAATTACTCCACGTCGGCTCGATGTAACAAACGAACGAATTATAATTAATTAAACTGAAAAGCCAACATGATATTAAAAATGCTGAGAAGTCGAAAAGGTTAGTTTTTTTTTTTTTTTTTTTTTTTTTTTTTTTTTATTTTGGGTTTTTTTTTTTTTTTTTTTTTTTCATTTTACATTAAATTAAAAAAAAAAGGAAAAGTTTAAAGCAGATGTAAAAAAAAAAAAATTTATGATTCATCGTCACACCCTCTCGACCCGTGCTCATAACATAAATTTTTAATTACCCCCCCCCCCCAAAAGGGACAAGATTAAACGACCTGTACTACTTTCGTCAGTCCGCACCGCACGCCCGTCGCAAAATGAACTGCCTCCGAGTGTTTCCCCGTGACAATTCGAGCTCCCCTTACGGAGTCGCGGATCCAGCCCAAGCTCGCCTCGACGCGAGCCAACCGTCCGTGGAGATGGCCATCGTGACCTACTCGAACTACCCGCAGCTCCAATCGGCCGCTCACCAGTTGCACCAGAGTCGCGTTACACAGGTCGAGGCCTCGGTTGCACCGATCGTTGACGAGAAACCCGAGATCTCGAAAAAGCCACCACTGGCCCAAAACAAACCCCAACAACAGCATTTACTAGTCAAAACCGCGGATTCTGTCCACCGACACCCGCAACCACAGCTGCTCTACAGAGCTGCACCGCCAATTTGTCGCAAGCCGCAGATGCACGAGAAAAAAATCATCACCAATAAGGACGAGTCTACATTGCCGCAGACGAAACTACGCGAGCGTAGTAGTACTACGAAGCAGCAGAGGGGGCGCTCTTGGTGGCGGGGGGGTCCGGTGGGCTTGGGGCGAGCGCTGGTCAGTCTGCTTTGTAGACTGTTTGGGGTGCGTCGCGAAGGCTGCTCCGACAGTTACAGGGCCGAAGTCGCCAAGGGGCTGCATCATAGGTGCGCCAAGACGTCGTTGTTCGACGACGAGAGGACCAAAGAGGCCGGGCCGAGGGACGACCGGGCTGTTTTGAGACAGGCCTACATGAACGGGCTGCTGAGGGCGAGGAATCACCTCGAGCCCGAGCAACAACAGCAGAAGGGAAACTGTTGCAAGCTGACGGCAAGAAGGCGAGCTCCCTGTAGACAGACGAGCAGTGCTATTACGTGTATATGAGGTGTTTTGAAAGGGGGGTCTTGGGGGGACTTGAGGGGGGCCACCACGCAAATACTGTTTTTTTTCTTCTTCCTACACACAAAGATAATAAAATGCAGATGCATAATGTGAGTGTCGTACGTATAAATCGAGCTGATTTTCACTGGTACATAATATAAACGTAAAATGCGAGTCTCGTGCGGTCGGAAAAAGCGCGTACTCGAAATACAAACCCTTCTCGGTCTGGGAAGGCTCGCGGTGGAGCGGCGGTGCAGGAGGTGGTGGCGTCGGACTCGGCTTCGCTCTACCGATCTCCAAGTGCTCTGGCAGCACTTCTAGCCGATTGGGCCGATGCTGATGATAACTTTGGTGGTGGTGGTGGTGATGATGATGGCTACGATGGTCCTGTGGTGGACCCAGTTCGCTGGGAACGCGGATAACCACCACTCCGTTCGAGCTTGTGGGTTGCGGCGAGCCTTGGGCCAAGGGTTGCTGTTGGTCGAACTGTGTCGTCACTGTGATGCCGTGCCATTGCTTGCCCGAACTCTGTCTCCGGGGGTTGAAGGAACTCTCGTCCGGTAGTTCTGTAACGGGGGTTACATATGTATCATTTATACTCGATAACGAGGCGGTTGCGTCTCTTTAGAGATAAGATGTTAGTAGAGAGTGACTCGTGTGATAAACAAAAAATTTTTACTCCCAAGCACTGGACTAACCATTTTCTACATGAATTTTGAGCCTTTCAATCATAATTTTTTTTTTTTTTTTTTTTTTCAACCCTCGAAAGATTCTCATTCAGTGAGCAAAAGCAGTACAGTCCAGACCACCGGATCCAAAAGTATTCTTTTGTTTACGGATCGGTATTACATCAACAGTGCGATGCGTCTTTGAAAGTCATTTATAAACTGAATCAATTAACCAACGAGCAATTTTTTTTTTTTTTTTTTCTATTACACATGGCTCAATCGGGGAGGGGCTACGCTTTTGAAAGACTCGGTAGATCCAACGCACTTTGAAAGACCTACCAAGATTTTCGTTTCCCCGTGTCTCGAAAGCGTATAGACGTGGAAAAACAAAAGGCATTCCAAAAAAATACGAACCTGGTGACTGCGAAATCGAACTGTTACACAGACTGACTGGCGAATGGTACTCTGACTCGGTGAGTTGAAGCCGTTGTTGTTGTTGTTGTTGTTGTTGTTGTTGTTGTTGCTGCTGTTTCGAATTTTCGTCCAGATCCAAGATCACAGGCGATTGTGGACACTGTTCCTCGGCACTCTCGTTCTCCGGCTGGACGGAGAAAAAAAAACCAGGAATGATTTTCAAAAACACACTTGGTCGTTGACGATTTCGTATACACGTGAGCTTGTACTCCCGATAAGAGTCGTATCCATCAGAGCGCGATCGAGTATCCGCCATTTTCTATTTTATTACTTGTGAGAGTAATATATGTACATACTAATCCAGTTGTTGCGTGGAAAAAGTTCATTGTTTGATACAACCAGGGCACTCGTCCTTTATCTACCCAACACAGTGTATAGGTATCAAAATGAAAAAAAAAAATTATCAATCAAAACGCACCGAGACCTGGTTTTTCATCCAAATTTCAACACCACGATTACTCATGTACGCACTTATTATTCTTATACGTAAGCACATCGTCGCGTCCCATCGATTTTTTATGCCCACCAAATTACTCGTACACCTACCGCGTCTCTCAAAACTACAACTTGGATCACCGGGTTTTTCCACACGAACCAATTATATATCGCGCGCGCTATTTCTCAATAGCAAAAAAAAAAAAAAAAATGTCAACAGCAAACAATCCATATGGGGCGCTCGGAAATCCTACCCCAAGGGAAACCCCCGGGTCCTTTGCCCGCGTTTATGTATTTACCTCGTTTTTGCTAACGAATCCATTATCGTGAACTTCGGGCATGTGCTCCATGCCTCTCCAAACGAACAGGAGAAGAAAAAAAAAACAAAAAAAAAAAAAAAAAAAAAAAAAACGATCAGCAAGCAGATGACGCGAGCCCAGGGATTGATCGTAAATCGTTCATCGATCGCGTTGTTCCTCGTGCACGCGGGATACACAAGTATCATACACCACTGGTAAGTGCTCCTTCTGGCGTACAGTTAAGAAAAAAAAAAAAAAAACGCTTCCACGCGCGCACTCCTCGGCCCGTCTCCTCAGACTAGGGAGGCTCGTTTGTCATCGCGAAGAAATGTAGATTAAAATGCACTCGATTATTAATGCTCGGTATTTTTTTTTTTTTTTTTTTTTTTTTTTCTTTTCTTCTCCCATCCGTTTGTGTTGTAAGTATTCAGGTGTTCAAACAAGAGGCGCCCGATGACGACGACGGCGACGCGGAGCTAACGCCCCCACGGGGCCATGTTTAGGTGTATCGAAAACTCCGAACCCCCCCCCCCCTTGCTCTAGTCATCGTCGTCGCGGGGGTATTAGCATAAGCACAAAAAGCACGTGCTGCTTTGTTCCCCGGCCCTCCCTCTCGGGTCTTCGGAAAAGGACGTTAGGCCATTATTTTCTTTTTTTTGTAATATGGAACGCACTCCGAGCGCACGTGTATGTGTATATGTGTGGTCGTTATGCAAAATTCGCACCCATATGTATGTGTATGCATAATACACGTCGATACTTATGTTGCATGTAAAATTTTTACGCGGTGCAAAATGTCGTTGTTGTCGTTGCTACGTGCTGCGTTTTTATATTTGGTGTGTTTGTTTTTTTTTGGAAATGTTAATACATGTCAGTTACATGAGGGTGAAAGTCATCGATTTATACTGTACGATTGAACGATAGTTTCGAAAATTTTCTCCGTTACATTTTCGAACAAGCAATGACACTCCAGTGCGGGAGACCTTTTTCGCACCGTTTCGGTGTCGGTAATAAGTACCTGTTCGAATGTTGAGCGACGAGATTCGATACTCGCATTGCATCATTTATGTCACAACTAACCGTATTGTTATACTTATGTGAGGTTTCATAAAACTTTATACGATCTTTTCGATTGAGATGGCGTTGATGTTGTTGGCTCACTGGGCGCTGGAGTATCTTCGGTGCTGCAGAGTTTTTAATCATTGAGCAAACATCACGCGCGCGTTACATACACTTATCTCGATTCGATTTTGAAAGTCTAATTAAGTATATATATGAATTTCGGAGTGCGGGGTTATTCGTACACGCGTGTACAAGCGTCTAGGGATTTATAGCAATAGATTGTCGTTGATATTGTTGTTAACAAGATGGACGGAGTCTGAAGACACAAATAAAAATCGACGACCAGGCGCGCGATTGGGATTGGCTGGTTACCGTAGATAACTACCACGAGATCGAAGTTGAAACTTGTATGGAGAACAAAGTTTTCATCTTGTTAGTTTGAGGGGGTCATTAAGCGATAATTGACCTAGTTGAGTTTGTACTTTTTTTGTCGTTGCGGTCAATTTGTAATTGCAGTTTTTTTTGGGAGGAGGAACTTATTCAACAAAAACATATTGTGAAACATTGCTGTAATCCTTCCATGAAATGGGTGTTTGGCTCTAAAACTACTGGAATTGATTTTTGCATGTTTATCTGCTTGTTGAATATTTATTTGGGAAAAGTTATTTTTGAGAGGTCGATAAATTAATCCAGAGTTTATTAGGTCAAGAAAGTAGGGGTGGATGCACAGAGAGAAAGAGAGAGAGGCAAAAACATTAAATTGTAACTGAAAAAGAGATTTTGTTGATGTTCAACGATGGATACAATCGCTTTTTTTCAGATCAAGCTGGATCATGTGTATGTTGTTCTTTGATTATTGTCAAATACGTGCTCGGTCATTAATTAACGTTATTTGCTGCTTCATTAGTGCTATATAGGTTTCCGAAGTTACACCGAAATTTGTGCATTCAATTACCAAATCTATACACATAAAACTTCATTTTGATTAAAAATACGCATGATTTGTGTCTTTTTTTATTAATATTATTGTTCTTATTCGGTTAATTGTACCTTGATACAGAGTATCATCAGCTGCAGTTGATATACGCGCACGTACTAACTTCTGAGATATTAAATTATTCTTTACCCACGCAACTTTTTTCATTTATTTACTATTAGTTATTTACAAAAAAAAAAGGATAAATAAAAACCAACAATAACAACGAATTAAGTCCAGATTTGAAATTTAAGATAATATTTATCTCTTTGATCTGTTAAAGGCTATTGTATTAGTAAATCTTTGTAAAAGTTAATGTAAGTTATTACTTTTTTTCTACCCGTGGAATTTTAATTAAAAAATGGCATTTAGCTCTATCATTAAATAATAACTATAAATAANGATCCTGCCTTTCGAACCTATATGATCTCTATATTGGCGATCCTACCCTTCGAACCTATACTTTCACGCATCTCCGCATCCTCCACGCCGGGTACACGCAACGCAGCTAATCCCACGCAATTTGCTCGAACCTCTCAACGATACCCACACGATTCGCTCATCACACGAACCCATTCACGCACGACGGCAACGCACCACGCACCATACGATTGCGCTCATAAGCTATAAATTTCAAACCATTAATTAGTCATAACTCATAATAGTTATTTTTAATAGTAATTTTGTTTATTTATTTATTTTTTTACTTTCTTAGATGTCATTCGAAGGTAAAAAATAAACTTTATTCTCAGTCTCAAATCTGGACTTTATTTTTTTTTTATTACCAATTATTATCATTTATCGTTAGCTTATTCACTGAGATAATTTTCACTTGGGTACATACACCAGTTTTCTTGGGTGTCTTTTTCTGATATTTCTTACCATAAATAAGTATTTGAAACTAACCTCAATATCAACATTACCCTTTAATCTATATTGCCAGCTCAGACCGTGAACAGCGCACGACAACTACTATGACAATAGAGTTCCGTGTTAGTAGAAGAGAAAAATTATCTCGTTAAGTACACATATACAAGCCGTACAAACTGAAGTGAATGTAAAAATGCCGGATATTAGTATACAATCGAAAACGATGCCATTAATAGAAAAAGAAAATTTCTTGAAAGATCAAATGCAGTATCAACAGGGATATGAGCCACTCCTCGAAATTTTTCTTCAAAATTTTACCTCCACACTTGAACACAGGCTCTTATGAGGTTCATTTATAGATTTTTATTAAATGTAACTTTTTTTGAAGATTTTTCGTGTCATTTTTTTTGTACGTTTAATATTTTTTATAAGACAGCTTATTTTAAGTTAACTAGGATAACTAAAAAAAAAAAGTTTTGATTTTTTAAAATTATAGTTTGGATACAATTTAATTACTAACTAACATAAGAGTCTATAATAAATTGTAAAATTAAATAATTTTTTTCTCAAAAATACGCCTGGAACAAAATATTGAAAAAATTCATGCACATAATATAGTGTTCTTAAGAAACGTAATTTTTTTTCACCGCTATTTAACATTTATTTATTTTTTGTCGGAACCCACTTATAGAGTATTCCAACTCAAAAAAAAAAATTCAAAATTAATTTTACAGTATTCCAGGTTGTCCCGTTGATGTTATTATTTGGATGGTACATCACACAATACACCTTTTAAAGGGGTTTATGTCAATTTTTAAAAAATGTAATAAATTTTTTTAATTCTTTGGTGGGACCTCATCTGAAAAAGCGCCTGAGATCTCACCTGAGAATTTAAGAATTTTATTACATTTCAAAAAAGTTGACATAAAAAAGACATAAAACATTACTAGCACTGAATACATAGTTCTGTATTTAATTCTGCTGATCTCGCGATTGCTGGATCCCAGGTGAGATCTCATCTGATAGTCGTAGACAAGGTAGGTAGAAAGTGTAGAGCTAACCGTTCAGTAAGGCCGTGTTTTTTGGCTTAACAGAATAAAAAAATTACAAATCTTAAATTAAGTAAACAAATTCCAAAAAAAATGTTTGTAATTACTCACCACATTGACTTTAGGTTGTGTTGCTTCAGAATTGCATGTAATATATATTAGTAAGGCCCCCAATGTAGTCTACTTGTATACAATGCTTAAATTGTTGGCTAATTAGCAAAAAAGTTAGTGAATTCAACAATTTTGAGTTGTGTCACAGCACACAATTCATGAAAAAAAAAAAAAAACTAATACGAAACTATTTAATTCACGTTAGTTACACTTATATTTTTGAAGTTATCTTTCCAATGTTATAAATAGGTGAGAATATCACTCATAGCTCGGAAGACAAAATTGTTTGATCAAACATCGATACAAAATAATAAAATTGGGCTTCAAACAAAAGACTCCAACGGCGATGAGGTACCTCAGGAACAAATCGTCCCCCTACAATATGTTAAAATCGACGAAAAGGCAGTCTTTGCGGATGTTGCATCTATAAACTACGAGGAGAATGACGAGTTGTATGAAATTACTGACTATACATTGCACGAAAGCGAACAGAAAGAGCAAGAAGAAGTAGAAGAAAAAGAAGCATCAGTAGCTGAACCCATGCTCAAACGTCTAGGATTAATGTAATTGTTATCAATTTTTTTACAGTGACATTCTTTTATTTGTGTGCTCATGATGCAAGTTCAAATAAACTGATGTAATCCAGTCGGTTTAGTTCCTACAGGTGGACGGATATTTTCTACAACCATTTTTTCACAGAATATCCTTTCTACTTGTTAAGCTTCAAACGACATCGTTGTTTCCCACGAGAAACTAAATAATCAAAGGGAAATTAAATTCAAAATATAAATGTAGAAGATATATAAAATGAGTTCGGAGACAAATTATTGCAAATAACGTTGAACGAGACGAGCCTAAAATGTGGGAACGAGTAAACGATCGAAAATAATCGAACTCTCCCATCATCTTCAAACAGATAACCTACAGTTTTGAATAAGTTATTATATAGTTTTTTAATTTTAATTAATGAATGCTTGTTGTATACAGTTATTTCGAAAAAGTTATAAGACGAATTTTGTTGAAACATTTCAATAGTTGCCCGAAATCTGGCAGCTTCTCAAAAACCAGTAGACCAGTTAGGTACTCAGTAAATGGTAAGTACTGTTGGTAAATTTTATTGTATGAAATATTTTGCAGCACTTATTTTATTATTGCGAGTGTCTATAATAGCATTTAGCATTTAGACTTGGAACTTATGTATGGATTGACTGGCCAGTTGGTCTCAGTTGAGTAATCTTACTTATGTTTCACCAGTGAGTGTGCGAGGAAGTGGAAAGTCATAAAATGGACTGCTCCTCATAGTGGAACCATCATCTGGCACTTGAAAATTATGCGCTTGCTCCAATCCATACATTAATTGGTTTTTAGATTTGCAATAAGCAAACTGGTCAGTTAGTCTTAATTTTTGGAGTTTACTGAGCTGTCACCAGTGAGTGTGCTCAAAGGTGAGAAATAATTATTTTGGCTCTCCCTACTCAAAGACTGGCAATTTGAGTAAAGTGTTTATACCGCTTTGCCAGCGTCCTTTTATGACTCCTTTTTCTTTCTGTAGTGTTTATTTTCAGAGATGTGTTAAAAATTTGGAGAAAAGCGAATTGGTTATTCAGATTTTTACTACCAAGAGCATTCTTTTATTATCCCTTTTATTATTGCTACATTCTCATTCGTTTCGGCAGTATTTGCATTACCCCTCGGTTCGACGACTCATTGATTCTCTGCAGTCGATAAAGCTACCCTCTGCGTATCAACCTTCTTTTCCCCTAGGTACCTCCCCACCAGTGCACCCTCCATAAAGTGTCGATTACACTACCGGCACTGAGAGCCCCCCCCCCCCAAGCTAAGAGCTCTGTGATGGGCCGAAATTATTAATGTTAATTTGTCAATACCTCGGAGAATGCGCATCAAATCAAAATTTTGCAAAGAGCTTTTCTATCAGTCTTGACGAGCTTTATCGTGTAGTATAGTTTTCCTCACTCATTTTCGATACTATAGATTTAAATGTATATAGATATTTTTCTTATTGTACATAGATATGTGGCGTCTCACTTCTCTCGCGCTTCAGGCTCCACTCGCCAGGTGGCCAAGCCCCTCATAGTTCGCTCCCGTCAAACGGCGAAATTCCCGCACGATTACTATATAAGCGCGATCGAGATAGTCTAAGCCCACACTTTCTCTATGTCTAAGGCAGGGAGCACGTCATCAGCCTTACTGATGAGTCCTGGCGTGCTCTCGGGACGAAACACCTTTTTCTCTCTCTTATAGACGACCTCTTCGATCTCTATATTGCCGATCCTGCCTTTCGAACCTATATGATCTCTATATTGGCGATCCTACCCTTCGAACCTATACTTTCACGCATCTCCGCATCCTCCACGCCGGGTACACGCAACGCAGCTAATCCCACGCAATTTGCTCGAACCTCTCAACGATACCCACACGATTCGCTCATCACACGAACCCATTCACGCACGACGGCAACGCACCACGCACCATACGATTGCGCTCATCGCAAAACTCGTTCACGCACCGGCAACACGCCCCGCATCTCTCGCAACGGAGCGTGGAAGACCCGGAGATCCCAAAGAGACTTCTTCTTAACATCTTTCTCCCTCTCATGCCTTCACACCCTATTTTTTCATATCGTCACTTCCTCCTGGTTACACCATCGTCGTGACTAGGTGGGGAGTGATGTGGCGTCTCACTTCTCTCGCGCTTCAGGCTCCACTCGCCAGGTGGCCAAGCCCCTCATAGTTCGCTCCCGTCAAGCGGCGAAATTCCCGCACGATTACTATATAATCGCGATCGAGATAGTCGAAGCCCACTCTTTCTCTATGTCTAAGGCAGGGAGCACGTCATCAGCCTTATTGATGAGTCCTGGCGTGCTNCTCTGTGATTGGCCGAAATTATTAATGTTAATTTGTCAATACCTCGGAGAATGCGCATCAAATCAAAATTTTGCAAAGAGCTTTTCTATCAGTCTTGACGAGCTTTATCGTGTAGTATAGTTTTCCTCACTCATTTTCGATACTATAGATTTAAATGTATATAGATATTTTTCTTATTGTACATAGATATTGATATATTTAAAAAAAATTTTATATTTTAAAAAAGATTTGCAGTGACTGGCATATGAACCTTCATCCTTGAGCTTCCGAGGTAGGCTCCGCAACCACTAGACTACGAGACGTAATGTCTGCGTGAGTGTGAATAAAATATGCGAACGTGTACTGTTTATCATACACACAATAAAGTTAAAAAATCAAAGGGTTTCCTCTAGACCAAGGTGTTAACAACGGATTATTAATCGATTCAAAATTAATTGTCGGCACGTATCAATTTTTAACTCTGATAATTAAAATAATATGTTTCTCTTCACATTTACATTCGTATAACCTCAAATTTGATACTCAATATGCGTATATACCTATAGACATCGCATGAAATTACTTTAGAACATACCTAGTAATTTTTACTATACTGAATAGCAATGCAGTGGAATGAGAAATTTTACTATGGCACATAGCAAATTCTACTTTAGAATGTGGTACGTTTTAAAACGATTACAATAAAATTTACTATATTGTGTAGCAAAAATTGTACTATCACAATTTTTACTATGTTNAATCAAAATTATTTTAAACGTAATAATTTTGCGTCATCAGGTGAGTATAGCTTAGCTTTCCTAAAAATATAGTAATTTTTATTACAGTTATAATAATTTTTTAACACTACTTTTCTCAGTGTACAAATAATGCAGCAAAATTCCTTCATTAACAATCTGAGAAATGAACTTTTTAATTATAAATGGATAAAAGTTTCCGTCTTTTCCGTCCACCTTCACCCCGCAACTCATAATTGCTGAAGGTATGAAATATGCAATTTCTTAAAGCATATGACGGTACAGAAAGTCATGCGTGCAGAAAAAAATCTACATCGTGTCTACGAGTTTTACAAGCTTTTCAAAGATTGCAATGTTCTTTCGGTTCACTTTAATGACACCAGTACCCATTTTTCACACTTTAGGGCCATTGATTATCTTAAAATTTTTTTTCTGTCACTATTGGGCTCAAACATCAGACACGTGTTTCGGCATTTTTACAAAAAAGTCTTTTTCGCGAGATACATCTATTAACGGTTATGTTACTTACTTCTAACGTTAGTAGCGAAGTGGTACACTATCGTTGGTGGTCTTAACGGAGCTCAAATAGAAGCTGGGATCAAGCTCTATCGAGTATAGAGATTTTCTACCATTTGGTGCCACCAATCGAAAGTTATAGTGGTGTAAAGAGAAATAACGTATTTTTAGCAAATATCCATATCCCATTTTCAGCAACTATCATTGCTCTTCTTTTAATCACTGTAACTTCTTATTGGTGGCACTAAATTTAATAATTTTTTTTTTTTTTTTTTTCTATTAATAGGTCTTGATCCTAGCTTTTATTTGAGTCAGGTACGAACATTCCAATTATATTAGCAGCTTACCTATACGTACAAGGAAAAGTCGTAAGTGTTCGAAAAATTGACTAAAATTCACTTGTACGATATTTGTTGTATCTATTAATAGTATGACTTTGTGGTGAACCCACTTTAAATATTTGTTGTGGATGGTATTTTAAATAGAAATACCATATCAAACAATTTTTTCACAAACATTTTTTTTAGATTTATTTTTGAATTCATTTTGAGTTAGTTACGATGGAATCATTAATATATTCATGTATATATGTATATAAGGAAATAAGCACAAAAAATTATGTTTTGTCCTTAATTTTCAAATAAAAATTTTTTGAGACGCGCCGTCGTAATAGGGCTCATTTTGCTTGCAATGTCATGTACTATGAGGGGAAAATCATTAACATAGGTTTCAGTAGTGATGACACCATCTTTTGATTTACATGTTAAAATCATACATCCAGCTAGATTATATATATGGCGAAAAATGGTGTCATCACCCCTGAAACCCGTGTTCAAGATTTTTTCCTCGTAGTGCAAGACATGACGAGTTAAAAAATAAGAAAATAGTTAAATGGGAACATAAATAAGTAATAGTAATATATAT
>NW_019379616.1:427034-440831 GCF_000648655.2 Copidosoma floridanum | reverse complement strand
AAGTATATTCTACTATTAGTGATTCGAATAGATTATAAAAAAAAAAAAAATATATATATATATATGTACACACACACATATATAAAACCAATATCGAAAATAATATTCAAATTGTGTGAGGAAGGGGTGCTCGCGAAATTATGCAGACGCCGAAAATGCGATCATCAGTCGGTAGATAATTTTACAATAAAGTAGTTGGTCAAGTAAAAAGATTTGTTCGCAAGACCTAGATTGGGCGCCCAATCTCGGTTTTCGAACATTTCTAAAGAGTTGCCACACATTGTACCTAATAGGCTTAATTTCTTTGAATCGAATTCACGAGTAGTTTTCAAAGAAATCAATAAACCACGCATGAAAGTGCTTGATATAACAAAAGTAATTATCTCTATATAAAGTGCTGGATAGTTTGTCGACTTACGCAATGAGGCTTTTCAGATTAGATGGCACGAGAAAGCCACTTTCAACTGCGAGTGGAATAAAGAGAAATTTTTTTCCTCGAATTTTGAGTTAACAAATCATGTATTGTATGCATTGGTGCACGTGCATCGTGGGTGTGTGTATGTGTTCAACTTTCAACGTCATGACACTGAATATTCAGTAAAAATTTTAACACAAGCATTAAGTTTCAGAAAAATGTTTTGGCTGTTAATATAACCCAAGTATATTTAACAAATAAACAAGACATATCGTTTTAATAAATATCAATAATATTCATGTAAATTTTAAAGAATCATTTGAAATTAACCATTTCTGTATGAAATCGCTGAGATCCATTTTTTTCTTTATAGTTATCTCCAAATATTTTACTTTCATAACATGAAGCTAATGCACAGGAAATGTTGTGTAATATGGTAAATTACACAAACTGAATGTTAAAGTTACATAGATTTTGTGTGTTTTTCTACTTAAAATAATATCAATAAATACACAAAATTAGTGTATGATAACAATTCACATAGGCTGAATTAAAAAAGACTTCATATTTTTAACAAAATATTTGTATTAAACATGGCTTACACAAAACGTGTGTAGTCCATTCAATACTAATTGATTTTTCTGTTTAAAATTGAAAAAATCACACATGTATTACCCAAAAACTAATGTCATTTGATAAGGCTTTTCCTTGTCATTCAGTTGGGAAGGATTCCCTCTAGCTACCTCATCTAAAAGGAATCGTCATTGCGTTGAGCCAGCGATTATTAACAAGAGAAGTAATAAAAGAGCAACCTGGTTCAATTCTCAATAATTATGTAACATTCCCTACAAAGGAGAATTAGATCTTAAAAAAAAGTTAATCTTTTTGTGTGACAGAACAAGTAATAAAATAAGAAGCAGAAGTGGTTGAGGTACGCCTGACATCAGCTCAACGCAGGAAAGAACAGAACATCTGCTTCGTGAGGAAGATGAGGATTTCGATACTCGTTGCGATAGCTTTGCTGATTTTAGCGATAAAACAAAGTTCAAACAAAGTTCATTGTGAACACAAAAATCACTCTCTATCATAATCCGTAAGATTGTAAGGCTGTAGTTATTTAAAATCAGGCCGTTCTCGTGAAAAATGCCAAGAAAGAGTCGTACATATTTATGTAGGAATGGAGGTGATTCTTTATTACTTACGGCTTAAGCTGAGAAAATAGAAACCAATCTTGTCGAGTCTGTGGATTCTTCATGAAACTTTTCCAGCGATACCAGCATCGAGCACATCATTAAAAATTGTTCCTGTAATGTTAACAATTTTAAATGTAGTTCACGCTCTTTTGGACAAGGGCTCCACCATTAAGATTATCAAATACAAATGAAATTTTCAGGTGAAATAAAAAAATTAAAAAAAAGATTTTCAACTAACACGTGGCTCTTTGTGGACGGTTTCACAGATTGTTTGAATCAGATTCGTTAAAATATGTAAGCGGGAAATTGGCGTTGAGTTCTGGGAAAAGAAAATCCGATAAAAATAGATACCAGGGAAAATTAGAATGCATTAGAAGAACATACCTGATGATTTGCCGGGCTAGAAATTTTACTACGAGAAAATGAGTCACTATGGCCGGAAACAATAGCGAAAGATGAGCCCTATAAACAACGAGTTAATTATTGATAAAATCGAATGAGTGGTAATACATGCCAACAGGCTTAAACCTGTCCCCAAATTGTCCATCAGATTATCTTCGTGGAGTAAATTTCACGGAGTTATCGATCGATGTAGGAAAGTAAAAAGCTATCTTACAAGGTCGTTTACGAATCCTCACGAAGATAAATGGTATTCGAATAGAACAATTTTAGACGCAATTGAGTACTTGACTTAATTGTTGAAAAAGTACTATTTTGAAAAATTTCATTCCAAAAATCATGACAGTGTACTTAATAAAAATACTGGACTCCACGCTTGCAAGTGTTGTATCAGTTATTGATTACGTTGTGCGATACCCGTTAACTAAAAAATAGCTAATCTCCCACCGGCTGGATTAGGCAATCATAATCGGCCATTCCATCATTGCAATCTTGCTGAAATTTTCTCATAATTCTTATAGTTTTTTTCCTCCCACTGAACAATTGAAAATTCTAACAAGTTGTTACGTGGAAAATGATGGCTTCGGGAAGCTCACGAAATAAACACAAGGAACTTTTATCTTTATTTTTAGGTCTCGACGAAGCTCGACCGATTCCTTCTGCTTTTGATCTTCGAGGGGTTTTCCTTACTCCATCCCTAGTTTCCTACCTTAGCCTTCCCTCTCTACAGCGACTGCCCTTCTAATGGGAACAGAAGCATGTGTTATCGTACGTGACAAAGTATTCCTAATAAATGGATTTGAACATAAAAAAATAATCGTTTAAGTAACTTGACGTTGACCTTATTTGGTTTTCAGAGCCACCTGCTTTCGAAAAAAGAATCACGTGTACTGTAGAACACAATATGTTGTGCACAATTGGTGGACTGTTAATTAAAAAACATTTACCTATTCATAGAAACAAAGAAAGCCACGATTTTCATTGACGTAAGCAGTTATTGCATTCGAACGATTTCAAGCTGCGGGAGGCTAGTTAAAAATGTATTGTTTGAAATACAGTCCATCAGAGATAATATTATTTTATTTAAATAATGACACAACAATCGTTTGTCTTATGTGTTTGATAGCCTTTATGTTTGAAATTTTATGAGATTACGTTAATGAAGTCAGTTGTACGGTTTGTTAAAGCCAATAGCTACTGGAAAATGGAAAAACGTCTGACATGTTCATTTGCCAAAGTTTTCTTAGAATATTTTTTAAAAATTCCAACTGGAAAGCAAAAAGTATCCTGACTTTTATAATCAATGAAAGATGTTAATTAACACAATAATCGTCAAACCTTAAGTTATAAAAAAAAAAAAAAAACAGTTTAAAGACAATAACAGGATAGTGTTCACCAAAATAAACTTCAGCATTGATGCAAAATGATTGTCGACTGCGTCGAAGTGCGAATCGACTTACTTTGGTTAGGAGCTTCAATTGTACACGATACGAGCTGCTCATTCCAATTGTCTCAGAAAGTGTTTTTATAAAAAACCAGCTCGGTTCTTACACGTTTTTGTTGTCCATCCGTGTAAACCAAGAGTTGGGATTCCGAACTCCGGAACCATGGGCATGTGGCAGTTATTTATGTAATCAACGCGGAAAATAGCTCGTTTCACAGGAGTTGAGTAGAAAATTTTTTTCCATAATACGTATTTTGGAAAATTGGCTTACTTTTACGTAATCATTCTCATCAAAATAGTGTATTTTCTTGAAAAAAAGAAAAAAAAACCAAAGTATATAACATAAATGGGAAAAGTGCAAACTTGCGAATTTGAGAAATTGGTCATGTAACTTATATCGAGCAATGAATCATCGACACTAATAATAAGCAAAACATAACGAAGAAATTGAAGGTGTTAAATTGCGTGCAGCTCTGAGCAGATTAAGACTTTTAAAACCACAGTTTTGTAGGTCTAATTAAGATAAACATAAATAAGCATCCTGAATTCTTATTTTAAATGCACGGCTACAATCGTTTGCTGTTTCAGGGCTTGTGTTCCAAGAAGAATTTTTTTTGTTTTAATTCAGAACTAAAATTTTTTTTGTGTAGTCTTGAGATATGAAAAAATAGTACCTCATTTAAACATTTTTTGTAGAATCAAGCTTGTTCGATTTTTGGTGGAAAGTAGGGCGATACTTAAATATTAAACGTTGAAGTAATTACAACTTTTTTTTTTAGATAAGGAATCTTTTGTTTCTCCTTTCCGACAAACCCTGACAATATATTAATCGCTTGTTTTATCTTTTTCATTTAAAACATATTTTATGATTCTATTAATTATTTCAGTGGTTACTTAAACTAGTAAACTTTCTTTGCATCGTAAAAAAATTTGTATGTCAATGTAGTATACTTCAAAAAACTAATTTGTGTAACAAATTTTCATAATACTTATTATTTTTGGTATACAATATAAATGATTTGGTAGTAAGGTGTAAAGAAATTGTAATAAAGTAAAAAACAAAAGTTACCGTCTAGAATGGGAAACTTATTTAAGTATTTCAAAAATTCTTGATCGGATTTTCATGTTTATTATAAAAATATATATTTTTAAGCAACTATCTTACAATACAAATGTCTAACTTTGTAATCATAAAACTATAACAAAATTAAAATAGTATTAATTTTTGGCTGATATATAGATATACTGAAAACATGGAAAAATGTATTAAAATTGAAATATCTTTTAAACGTCACCGAAAATTTTTAAAATTTTTCAATATAATATTCCCTTAGCCATGCAAAACAAAGTATCAATTTTTGAAAAAATCTTATTGTATGATTATTTTCTAATCGAATAAAATGTTCGTTTTTTACACATTTTGCCTATGCTCGCCATGCTAAGTTATGTAACTTTGAAGCCTTATATTTTCGTTATAGCACGGCTGAGCCTTCTAAAATTTTAATTGTAGATTAAAAATAGTTTAAGTAATACATGTTTAAAATTTCATCGTCTCTTAATTTTATCAACTACCTACGTACCTACTACCTTAAATATAATTTGATGAATTTTTAAAACTTTGACTGTGACTGGCACGTGCACGTGATAAATTAACTTTTGGTATATTGAAGTAGAACAAAAAAAATTCCTACAGGTAAAGAAATCAATTTTTCTTTGTCGAAAGTGTAAAAATAATAGTTCTTGTTATTGATGTGCAAAGTGCTATTTCAAAGTCTGAAAGGCACGGTGATAGTATACATTCAAGCCAGAGTATCTAACGTCATTTTTCTTACCAAGGTCGTCAAGTCATTTTGCGCCCAAGGTACGACAAATTTTTTTTTTTTTTTCAGTCCAAATTACTAAGGGCTCACGAAAAATAAAGGTTGTATTGTTCAATAAATAGTATGGGAGCCAGAGCAAAAAAAATCGAGAAAAGCGGTGGTCCTTTATAACAGTACGATATTTAGCTTAAAATTCTAAGAAAAATACGTTGCATAACACCCTAAATCGTCAACTTCGACAGAGATACGCGTCATTGTTTTTTATCGCAAAATAACTTTAAAAAAGGCTTTTTTTCAGTTTTTAGTCAATATCTCGGAAAGTTTTGGTTTTGGAGCAAAATGTTGAATGTAAAAGTTATTAATCTGATAATTTTACATAAGAAATAAGTGTTAAAAAAAGTTAAAAATTTTTTTCTATTGTTTTAAACTAGCGTGAAAGCCGAAAAACGCAAAAAAATTAAAATGCATGAAAATACATGTTGCAATATTCAAAATTGAATGAAAAATGAAAGTTGAATAGACATTGTTATGTTTTTTATTGTACGCCAAGTCCGATCGCAAAATTTCGAAATGGCGGCCTACTGGACAATTGTTAACTAAAAAATTCGATTGTGTATAAAATGTGTCATGGGCATGGCATCGATATCTAACTTTTTGGAATCAGTGAAGAATAACATTATCTTCACTACCTAAGAAACTGGACTTATTAAATAAACAAAAAAAAGTTATCAACAAAAAACTGAAAGAGCAAGACCGTATTTTCTGTAATTTTCAACTTAGACAAAAACAATTTAGTGAAATCTATTACGCTTATTTTTATGCATGAATTAAAAAAAAAAAAAGTTGCTATAGGATCAATAGAAGCCGAGATACGATACTTTCAGTTTTTTACGCATAAAAGCTCTCTGGTTGTAGACAGGCTTAGAGTTACTTTAAAACTATTTTTCAATTATTTTTAAAATTTTCCACTTCCTACTGTACAAGCTCGTTTACTCTAAAATATACCTTTTTTCTTTCTACTATCACAGTCTAAAAATTGATACTTGAATAATTTATCCATAGGTACTGCATCTAGACTATATGTTCTAGTATCTACGGAACAGTGTTTTTAAACGTTTATTTACCTTTTTGTCAGTAAGTTTCTTTTTTAATAGGGCCAAGAAAATACAATTCCTTATTTCTAAAAAATGTTATTTATCAGAAATTACAGCAACAGATTTTACTTATTCTTTGTTTATTTTACTTATTAAGACCAAGAAAGTAATCGAGAATAATTTTTTGTTCGTAGCTAAATAAAAGAGAAAAAAATGGTTGAACGAACTCACAAAAGTACATGGTCTCCTGCTAGCTGTGAACCGTCATCGACTTTTACTATTTCTGTGGCTTCCCAGACAACCAGATCAACTCGTTTTTTTTTAAAACTAAGTTAGGACAAAAAAGCATATTTTTTTCAGTGTACTTTCGATTTACCAATTTTCCGTAATCGGCACAAGACTTAAGCGATTCATTTTCCTGGCCCAACCGATTAAGTGACTCTTGTCCCGGCCCAATCGAATAAGTGATATAAAAATATCGTTGCTGCAGCAAAAAATGATGGTTTTAAGGTGTGAAAACCATAAAAGAATATTGTATTTCACTGCAATATATAAAGATAAGAGTAATGCATTTGGACTCCAATAGTGCAATAGCCATGTATTTGAGTTTCACCTTGATTTAAATATAGTTGAAAACTGTATCGGAAGTTACACCATTGTTAAACGTTTCAATATCTGTTAATAGATATTATAATCATAAATAGGCCTAAAAATAGTAATTATGTTCTAATTTTAAATTTTTTGTAATATTTAATATTACCAATAAATCAGTATCTACAATTTCCTATAGTTGTAGTAACGTAAAATAGTGGCATCAAAATTTTCAACAAAAAAATCTTGTGTATTACGCTGCGTGGTAAAATCTATATTTAATTACAAATTATTTTTTTTATAAGTTTTCGAAAAACCCTATCATTTTGACCATTTCGAACAAAAAATGGGAATCATATACGTTGCACTTAGATGAGCCATATTTAACATCATACAGTTGCTGATACGTGGGCCTTCACTATATTTTAGCTACGTATGAAAATTGATTTACTTCCCCCAAATTTTTCACTACTATCTTCTTTTGTTCTTCGTAATTACAGAAAAGATAAAAAGAATTTTTAAGGAGAAACACAATTAGTTGCGCTATCGCGTACAATCTTACACGTGTTGCTGTCTCAAGATTACAAGTCTTTAAAAATATTGTATGATGTCACAAGTTGTTAAAAAATGTCGAAAAACTACTACTACCCAAGTCACGCCCCGCTATAGTGGCGGGCTTTGTTAGGCTACGCTGTATTCGAGAAATACTAGGAGACGGAACCTGATTCGTCGGAAAAACTGAGACATTTCCTCCACTCGCCACTCCTTGACTTAGATTAGTGTCAGAACTTGGGGTAAAATCAGTCAATACTTTATGTTGTAAAACTCACATTTGACCTTGAAAGCTTATATTATTTGTAATATTTAATACATTTATATGATAAACAAAATGTGTACTAAAATTCAATTTCTTACCGTTATCTTTTCGAGAATAAAATCACCCCAACTACTACTCAACGCATGAGTACTATGAATTTCTAGTAGAAAATAATTTTTTTTCGTTTGAAAATGTTCACTTTTTAATTTCACAATTTAAAAATGCTTTGTTACAGACAAAGTACTGCTTTACTTACCACTATGTAGAGCAATTAACAGAATTCATTAAGAAATGATATCATAGTTTTTAGAATCTCTAAGCCCCACCCAATCGCATTTTTTCCACTTATTTCTTTCTACCCCACCATTTTCTGTCTACGTATGTCCACGTAAGTCTCTCTTACAATGGGTATAAATATAATGTCTCGTTTAGAAAAATAATCACTATCGCATGAGCTTTTACTTGAGCACAGCAGTTTGTGGTTTGTTCGTACGAAAGGTAAGTTTTTTAAAAACTACGTTTAACAATTTAAACTGAGGCAAGTTTGACTATCAGAATGATTTTTTTTTTTGTTTTTTTAATTATTTGTTTGGATGAAAGCTCAAGTATTTTTAGTAGAAGCGTAAATATTTTCAAATTTTAAGTTATCTGACGAGCCCGTTTTTCATTTAATTTTAATAACAAGAGACAGTTTACGCATTGCACTTTTTTTTATTCTTGAATAATTTTTGGGACTTTCGGGGTATTATCGCAAAAAATGCGATTCTTGAGGTATTGGCTGATTAACATAATTTTTCAACATTAGTCATGAAAAAATTGTTCAATGTAAATTAATAAAAACGTAACTTTGGGCACATGACAACTATACCAAGTATGGACATCCTGCAAAATGATTTTGAAAAATTTTATGACAAAATGCTTGAGTATGTTCCTGTTAGGAATGTGTTGACACTTTATGGGACTAAAATTTACTCAACTTTAATTCCTACATCGGTTATCCATGTGAATTCACATGGTCTTCCGACTCGCCTCAGTTTAAGCTTTTATAAGAACCATTCAAATTACTACGACAGCTATAGTTTGTGTTTTCCAGGCCAACGTGGTGAAAGAAAAAGAGACAACAACTGTCCCTGAATTATTGTACATCAGTAATGTTTGGCGTAAACAAAAAAATCTAACTCGCTGACCGGTATTCGCGACCCATCACTTTTTGACCCCGGTCCTGCCCTCTTCCTCCCATCAAAGTCCCCCGTGAAAACAGCGACCATGCCAGACCTGTACCTGACTCTAGCTTTCGCAACCGCGGTCTTCTTGCTGTTCCGCTATTACGCCAAGTACAAGCTCAGCTACTGGAAGCGACAGGGTATCGAGGAACTGCCCAACACCGACCTCGTGTTCGGCAACCTCAAGGACGGGGTGCTGTTCCGCACCTCCCCAGGTTACCACGTGGGGGTGTTGCACAGGTCCGCCGTGAACAAGGACGCGCCGATAACCGGCTTCTACATTTTCCACAAGCCATGCCTGCTGATCCGCGACACCGAGATCATCAAGAACATCCTCATCCGCGACTTTGACAACTTCTCGGACCGCGTCTTCTCCGGCGACCTGCAGCGCGAGAGCATCGACATGAAGAACCTGTTTGGACTGAAGTCCGCGCCCTGGAAGCATCTGCGGTCAAAGGTCGTGCCTACGTTCAACATCAGCAAGATGAAGCAAATGCTGCCGCTGATAATACAGACGGGCGAGACAATGGCTGATTACCTGAGGGAGGAGAGCGTCAGTTCGAACGGGAAGATGGTGATCGATGCCCAGGAAATGAACTACAAGTACGCGAGTGGGCTCATTGCCAACATCGCCCTTGGCACCCCCATGAACATGTTCCGCGCTTCCAACGAGTTTACCAAATTTGGTAGATATTCTTTTTTTTTAACTTTTATTTCATCTCTACAATATCACTTACTTTTATTTACTTGGATCGCTAAACACGCGTTGGGATGCTTGGGGCTATTGGTTATCGATTCGCCAAAGTAACGGGTTTCTCCTTGGCTAATTGAATACGAAAATTAATTAGCAACGAGATAATTTATGGGTTACTCTAGTGTTTATTTACAATAAATAATTACCACTATGAATTTTTTTTTAACTTGAGTTAGTATTTCATCTAAGGGGGAATACTCATCTGACATCTCGTAAGAATATACTTCAATGTCCAAACGTAAACCACCTTTTCGAGAAAATATATAGTTTTTGAGTCGTGATACAGTACAATTTAAGTAAATAGGTATCGCAAAAGATGAAGTAGCCCATATAAAGTTTTTGGTCAGTAAGTGATCCATCACAGCACGAGGGGATATGACACATCAGATCAAATACTTTTTCAGTTTATTACAATACGTTTTTCATATCGACTTACAGCGCACAAGTTCTTCCACGGATTCAAGAGGAGAGTTGCTCTGGTGGCTCTATTTTTCATTCCCGAAGTGGCGACGTTCATCGGACCCAAAATGCTGGTAAACGTCTCGTCGATAAAAAAAATCCTCCGACAGGTGCTGCAGGAACGCGAAGAAAGTGGCCAGAGACGGGGTGACTTCATCGACTCGCTCATCGAAATGAAGAATGGCGAGCAAAATCCCATTCACAGTGAGTCTTGTTGATTCTCATTGCTTATCTCTCGTATTAATTTTAAAGATAAACTTTATGCTAAGTGATACAATCCCCATTTTTCACACTCCTTGATAGAAAAAAAAAAAAATTTACTATTTTTTAAACACTTTGATTGAATGATTTAATTTTGACAAGACGAATTGCAAAATATTTATTCACGCAAGAGCTAATAAATGCAATTGGTACCGTGTACTGATAAAAATAAAATTTCCCCAATTGCAGGACTAGAGGGTGAAAATTTGCTGGACGTAACGGGCACCTTCTTCTCCGGCTTCGAATCTAGCAGTCTTTCCATCACGTTCACGCTTTTCGAGCTGGCGGGCAAGCCCGAGTACCAAGAGAAAGCTCGTCAGGAAATTGAAAAAGCTATTGAAGAGTACGGCATGACCTACGAAGCTTTTAACCACATGAAGTACGTCGACCAGTGCTTGAACGAAGGTCTCAGGCTTCACCCGCCCATTTCGACCATTGATCGCGTCGCCAGAAACGACTACAAGGTCAGTGTCGTAAGATTTTGGAAGAAGTACTAAAAAATTTTTGTTTCTTATACTTGTTGGTTGGAAAAAAATAGCAGTAAAAAACTCGTAATCGTAAAGCGCTACGTGAATTTTTACCCCGTAATTTTTATGCTAACTTCAACTTCCCCTCCAGCCCACGTGCAGCCTATGGCTGTACAGTTTTCCAGGGTAAACTTTTTCGATGCCGAACAGTAAAAATCATAATGAATTTTGGATAAGATTTACAGTTAGTATAAAAATTACCGGAAACTATGGTAAAAATTTATGTACCACATACCGATTACCTTACGGTTAAAATTCCTGTGATTCTTTTCTATGTGCATGGTTTCATTGATTCTTTTCAACAGTTAAAAAAAAAAATAAATAAAATTAATGCTCTTTTATGTAATATTTAAAACACTTTTAAAAATAATTAATTATTATTTTCCACAGATCCCCGGTACGAACCATATCATTAAAAAAGGTACCGCAATTTACATCTCACTCTACGGTATGCAGACTGACCCGCGATTCTTCGACCAACCAGATGTATTCGATCCAAGTAGATTCGATGGCACCAAACAAATTTCTGATGCTTACATGCCCTTTGGAATCGGTCCTAGAATGTGTCTTGGTATGTTTAAATGTTTTTTGGTAAAATTTTTGCCATTTCAATAATTTTTAATGCAGACAAAACTACAAGTGTAGTCTTACTGACAGTAAACTTGTCAATCGGACGACTCCGAGTTTACGCAGGCTTTGGAAAAAAATGTTAGGTACCACCGAAATAAATTCAGGTTGTTTTTAAGAACATCATACGTCCATATGAATTTTTCCAATATTCTTTGCCAGACGTAACTCCGATAAAAAAATCATTTAATTCCCCAATTTGACATAGGCTTTTGTGAGGGTCATTAGTTGAATTATATTAAATATTAGTTTGATTTTTTTTATCTTTTAATCTTTGACAAAAAACATGTTATTTTTAACTAACTTATTTTCAACAAGGAGAGGACGGGGTGCTGTTCCGCACCTCCCCAGGTTACCACGTGGGGGTGTTGCACAGGTCCGCCGTGAACAAGGACGCGCCGATAACCGGCTTCTACATTTTCCACAAGCCATGCCTGCTGATCCGCGACACCGAGATCATCAAGAACATCCTCATCCGCGACTTTGACAACTTCTCGGACCGCGTCTTCTCCGGCGACCTGCAGCGCGAGAGCATCGACATGAAGAACCTGTTTGGACTGAAGTCCGCGCCCTGGAAGCATCTGCGGTCAAAGGTCGTGCCTACGTTCAACATCAGCAAGATGAAGCAAATGCTGCCGCTGATAATACAGACGGGCGAGACAATGGCTGATTACCTGAGGGAGGAGAGCGTCAGTTCGAACGGGAAGATGGTGATCGATGCCCAGGAAATGAACTACAAGTACGCGAGTGGGCTCATTGCCAACATCGCCCTTGGCACCCCCATGAACATGTTCCGCGCTTCCAACGAGTTTACCAAATTTGGTAGATATTCTTTTTTTTTAACTTTTATTTCATCTCTACAATATCACTTACTTTTATTTACTTGGATCGCTAAACACGCGTTGGGATGCTTGGGGCTATTGGTTATCGATTCGCCAAAGTAACGGGTTTCTCCTTGGCTAATTGAATACGAAAATTAATTAGCAACGAGATAATTTATGGGTTACTCTAGTGTTTATTTACAATAAATAATTACCACTATGAATTTTTTTTTAACTTGAGTTAGTATTTCATCTAAGGGGGAATACTCATCTGACATCTCGTAAGAATATACTTCAATGTCCAAACGTAAACCACCTTTTCGAGAAAATATATAGTTTTTGAGTCGTGATACAGTACAATTTAAGTAAATAGGTATCGCAAAAGATGAAGTAGCCCATATAAAGTTTTTGGTCAGTAAGTGATCCATCACAGCACGAGGGGATATGACACATCAGATCAAATACTTTTTCAGTTTATTACAATACGTTTTTCATATCGACTTACAGCGCACAAGTTCTTCCACGGATTCAAGAGGAGAGTTGCTCTGGTGGCTCTATTTTTCATTCCCGAAGTGGCGACGTTCATCGGACCCAAAATGCTGGTAAACGTCTCGTCGATAAAAAAAATCCTCCGACAGGTGCTGCAGGAACTATTTCTGTGGCTTCCCAGACAACCAGATCAACTCGTTTTTTTTTAAAACTAAGTTAGGACAAAAAAGCATATTTTTTTCAGTGTACTTTCGATTTACCAATTTTCCGTAATCGGCACAAGACTTAAGCGATTCATTTTCCTGGCCCAACCGATTAAGTGACTCTTGTCCCGGCCCAATCGAATAAGTGATATAAAAATATCGTTGCTGCAGCAAAAAATGATGGTTTTAAGGTGTGAAAACCATAAAAGAATATTGTATTTCACTGCAATATATAAAGATAAGAGTAATGCATTTGGACTCCAATAGTGCAATAGCCATGTATTTGAGTTTCACCTTGATTTAAATATAGTTGAAAACTGTATCGGAAGTTACACCATTGTTAAACGTTTCAATATCTGTTAATAGATATTATAATCATAAATAGGCCTAAAAATAGTAATTATGTTCTAATTTTAAATTTTTTGTAATATTTAATATTACCAATAAATCAGTATCTACAATTTCCTATAGTTGTAGTAACGTAAAATAGTGGCATCAAAATTTTCAACAAAAAAATCTTGTGTATTACGCTGCGTGGTAAAATCTATATTTAATTACAAATTATTTTTTTTATAAGTTTTCGAAAAACCCTATCATTTTGACCATTTCGAACAAAAAATGGGAATCATATACGTTGCACTTAGATGAGCCATATTTAAC
>NW_019379616.1:412357-424137 GCF_000648655.2 Copidosoma floridanum | reverse complement strand
CTATATTACCCTCTCGACTCTAAGCATTCAACCAGGAATCACTGATCCTCTCCAAGGTCTGCGTTGGGCAAACCTATAACAGCTATGAAAGAAAAAAAACTTGAGCCAACGGGACAGCCTTCACTGGACAAGTATCACTAACCAATCTCCCCATCTAAGATCACCAAAACAACTGAATCTGCAACTAAAAAAGGTGCTTTAGACACCAACGTTGTAGACGTTATACCAGGAGACGTTGGGAAAGAGCACTACAACTAGCTTTAAAGCTTCAAACGTTTTAATTTTCCTCCCGATCAATGTGGTTGTACGCATAACAGTATAACAGGTTAGAGAAGATCACCCTGAGGTATTCGGGCAGTCACAATTGCTGTTAACTGCAGTCAAAAAAGAGTTGATTTGAGAAGCTCACCGGTCTTTTTTAGGGCAATTGGACGTCGAACTACCTTGCCAACAATTATATTAGAACTTAACAAAGTTGACAGAAAACAGCCTTTAGGGGTCACAAAAGTTATAACCATGCCAAAAGTGGCAAGAGGTAACCCTTTCACGTGAAAAAGTGCAAATTAACGACCCTTTAGGGCCAATAATCATTTTATGGTGTAAGGAACGCACGGTATAAGTTTTCAGCATAATTGTATTTTTTTTTATTTTTTACAGCTTATCATTTGATCAAATAAACTTTATGGGTTCCAAACAAAAATATTTTTGGTGGTTAGTTATTTTATTCTGAGAAGTGTCAGGAGTAGATGTAAAATTTTTAATTGAAAACGTTTTTAATTTTCTTTACGTTTTACTTTACCTGTCAACACACTGCGGTGTTTTATTCAGTAAGTCTTGGGCAAAGCCGTGACGGGGGGCCGCTATGTTAAGTTAACATATAAAGCAAAGTTCCAAAAAACGTTGAAATCGCTAATCACCAAAAATAATCTATCATTACACATAGCTCACGCGTTTTAGATGTTTTAATAACTTATTATACGCTTTGAAATGTTTCATTCGAGCCCTACATTGTCGGGTCAAGTTAAACTCAACGGACTTTTCATCCCCCTGAGTCCTGATTAAATTTATAGAAGGAGGACAGTCTTGACAGAGAAAAATGTGTGACCACTGAAAAACCGTCTATTTTCAATGCAAACAAAACTTTAAACCTACACATAGTATGAGGGTGGCCCAAGTTGGTCGCATGGTGTATGTGTGTATGTCTGTACGAATGTGTCTACGTAATCAAGTATTTCGACTAACTTAAGTGATTACAATCCGAGTAGGCTCAAATTTTGTTGGTAGCTCCAGATTCAATATCGAAGCTGAGAGTTTACATTTAGATAGTTTGTATCAGAGGAAAAAAAAATTTGTCAGCATCTTTGCTTTTTGTAAACAGTGTTTTTGTACACTGCCTTCTCAACACTCGAATGAATAAAAAAAATGATACCAGAAGCCCCAATTCGTTTTATAGCATTTAACATTGTCTCCATTACATTTGGAGACAACATTTTTTTTTTAAAGTTGTAGATAGACCTTATCAAAATACATTTTTTTGTATTTTACACGTCATCTCATCCTTGTATATTAAACGAATTTTGTTTTTAAATCTAAAGGGTCGTTTTGTATTATATAATTATATAAAAAAAAAGTTAGTTAAATAAAAGCATATGGATAAAAATCACCAGTCATTTACTACCGCCTCAATTGAGCGATCATTTTTTGTTCTACTTATGTACCTACTCGCTTACGCAATACCGTTAAAATTTGCCGAGCAGGAACGAAGAAAATGTAACATCGTTGCCTGCAAGACTTCTTACCGCACACATTATATATCCTCGAGATCGCTAAGCAAGCGTGTAATAAGGTAACTGTTGTTTCAGCCTCGTAAGACTCTATGAAGCAAAACATTACGACGCTTGTAATTTTTCTCATCTACTTACAAACATACTGGGTCAATACTGTGCTGTTTACAATTTTACGATCAAGACACACTTTTGTGGTGTACCTTGCAAGGAATAGAGTAAAATATTTTTGGGTACATCAAATGAGATGGTGGTCGCGTGGACTTAGCAGCAGGTGTGCCTGGAACTCTCTTTTTTTCATATATACATGTGGATACTTTCTTTTTTTTTCAAGATTTGTATGCCTTGGTGCGACAGGTCCACGTTGGATAGAAGAACAAGGTCAGAACTGGGCTCCTGATATGTGTGTCGCGTTAATGCTTGTATCGGAAGAAAATAATTTTGATTTTTTTGTTTTTTTGGAACGAATCAAGATCAAGATTTGATATTCTAATCTATGAACATGTTTTTTTATCGGCGTTTTTTACTTTAGAAGAACAATTCTTATTGAATCGTTACGTGGATTATTTGAGGGAATTACTTATTAAAACTGAGTAGATCACATGTTTAAGTTTACACTTGTGTCATAAAGCATATCAGCTAAAAACTCTAAATTAGTAATTGCTTGAAAATAGACATAAAATTAAAAGTAGATTAGTAACAGCTCATGTACGTAAAAGTCAATTCTCTGCCGATTTGATTGTGTCGGTTAGTTTTTTAGATATAGAAAATTTTTTACTTTCAGGATTGAACTTATTTTACGTAATCTGCAAAATTTTCATTTGTAATTGCAAACGGATGTGATAATCCTTATGCGATTTCATCTAAAATTCCATTGCAAAAAAATTTCACGATCACATTGTACCTTCAACTTATGGTTAAATGGTTAATGCCCGAAATCGACGGCTGGGTAAATTTAATCGGTTGATTCAGATTTGCGAGATTTGGGCTCAAAAAAAAGTTACTTCGATTTTTTTTTCCTCAAATTTTACTATGTCAACTTTGATTAATTCGAAGATTCAGAAGCATTTGTCTTTATTGTGTACTTAAGAGTAAAAGAGTGTAAAAAAATATCATGAATATAACATGTTATCAACCACGATTCCACATTAAAGTTTTAAGTTGGTATTTTTTATTTATTAATCTCACTTAGTGGACTAATTTCGTAATTATTTTCTGCTCCGGGTAAAGGTGACCGGTGACCGGGTACTCCTGGACCCGGGGGTGTCCGAGTGATGTCACCACTGGTAGCATGTATACAGTCCGCCAAAAACTGCCAACACGCGTTGCTGAATGAAAAGTATATATTGCAATGTCTAATAAAATTGTTCAACGAGTGTGTGGCGCTATTAAAATTCAGATGAATATAGCAAGGGCACATACCCCAATCAATGCCTAATGATAAAAAAATCTCAACCAAAGAAACAAGCACTTGATTAAATAATTAATATAACTACAAAATCTACATAGTAATCGATTCAAAACGAAATTCTAATACAATTTAGCAATAAAAATGAACATTATTTCTAGTTTAATTTTTTTTATTTATACATATTGTTATACGTGTAAACAGTGTTTCTAACACATGTATCATCTTATTGTACAGTTTTTAACGATATTGATTGATCATCAACGATATATTCAGCCAATAAGTACAATTATTGTCATGCCCATTTTCCAGATTGTTCTGTTTGCCCATGAAAACTCAAAGCCATCAATCACGGCAAATACCAAAAATTAAAGACAAAAAAAAAAGAAGAAATAATCAAGGCATTCACGATCTATAAACATATAGTCACTCCGACGCAGAGCCATCATCATCATCATCATCATCAGAGCCCATCAAGTTCCGTTCGATGCGTGTGTACTTACCGATATTCTAGAGACGATGACGCGAGACACGCGAGCGCACACTATACGTGTACAGGGAAATAAAAAGGATCGCGGTGAAAAATAAAAAGGAAGAAGCAAAAAAGAGTCAGTGTATAGGTGTATACGTATTTGTATACATGACGTGCGACGCGGTTGGACATCATCCGATCGTTGACTCCTCTCTCGGACTCTCAGGTAAAATACTCATACCGGGGTCTTTTGTACGGCATCGCAGAGTAGCTTTCAAAGGAAGGAGAGTGGGGGAAGGACAGTAAGCATACATATAAAGAAAGAGAGCGCCGCGGGCATCCGGAAGAATGGAAACGGGGAATGTCGGTCACCGGGGCCTTCTTTTGCCGAGGAGTTTGCGTTCGACATGTATACATGTATAAAGTAGCTCCACTGAACGCGAAGAGAGAGATGCGAGTGTCTCCTCCTGCCGATCTTACGCTGCTCATATACACGCATGTAGAGTCTATAGCCTCCACACGAGGAGGCGACTATGTTTTATCTTTGGAATGCCGAAATCAACCTGTTGAACACTGCGACCCTGAGGCTTATAGTTATTTTTTTTTTTATACTTATATATGTACAAGCGCTCCCGATCTCTGTACTTTTTTGTTTTTGTTATTTACGATTTCGCTCGAGTTTTTCCCTCGTGGAATTCAACAGCGGTTTGTTGCCTTCCTCGTTTGCGTTATGAAAATCTTTCACTCTTAAATTACCGAACCATTTGACGTTTTTTATCTATAGATATGGTTCTTTGAATCGACGGTAAAAACAGAGCGAACTAAGCGATCCGGAGCGAGTTGGTTCGAATCCCGCAATATACTTACGCTGCTCTCCTCTGTGTGTGTGTGTGTGTGTGTGTGTGTGTGTGTATGGGCTTGTATAGAAAACTGTGGAAGCGTGTATAGAGCGTGCCATCGTGTAAAACTGTGTCGAAGTAAGTACATCGCAGGGGACCGTTAAATCGACACGAACGGGATCGGTGCGAGAGATCGACTAGCGGCGCTTGTTTTGCACTTGTTCGATATCCTGCCGCTTTTTTTTATTGGACTCGTGTCTTTGCATGTGTGGATTTTTTTTACGATAGAACAATATGAGCGATTTATGCGTGATTAGGTGATGGACGGGAACTTTCAATAGCTAATCGTATATAGTATAAGACTCTGTGCCCTACACTGTGAGAAAGCAATAATAAAAATTATGGAGAAATTTTAGCAAAAATTACCATTCCGCACAGTAAATCGGGTAAAAGTTGGCAATAAAGGAAAAGTTATAATTTTTAACACTAAAAATTATCGTTTGAATAGTTACAATTATGTTTTAAAAAGTAAAAATTAAAGTTAAAACAATAGTTTTTACTGTTAAAAATAGTAATTTTTTCCTCTTTTGCCAGCTTGCCTCNACTAACTTATTTTCAACAAGGAGAAATTTTACTGCTTATAAAAAGTTTTGATTTTTTGAAATGGTAGTTTGAATATAATTTAATTACTGATCCCGATAAGAGACTATGTCGCAACACTTTCACGCCCTGGTTTTCGTGACAAAATGTTAAATACACGACGTACAGACGTGTTATAGATACCAATTAAGGACATAGAGCCCATGAGTGTAGAGAAATCCTTTATGGATTAAAAAAAAAAAAAAAAAAAAAAAATTGATAAACCTTAATGTCGGAGTCTAAGGATTTTTTTTTTAATGAAAAAAATAAAAGTCAACAATTTCATAGAAATTGGTAACAGAAGAATTTCTTTTTGAGCTGTAATGTGAATATAAAAACAAATATTTTGAGCCAATAGCCATTCAAATTTATCGACGAAATATCTTTAACGCGATTGATAACGTGTACTTACGCATAGTCGATAAATATGGTCATACCATTACAGAGAAAAACGTAGGTATACTGAGATTTTTTCCCTCCAAGCGGCAGACTTCTAAACACATTTTTCGTCACAACTCGGACATTAAACATTATACACCTTAGGCGGCAAAGTACCCAATATTCGTTATACTCGGCGCAGGTAACGAGTCACTTTCACGTTTTCCCCGTTAGGAAGTAAAAGCTTCTTCCAGTGCAATCGAAAGAAAAAAACCACTTCCAGACAGGTGAGGGTGGTAAAACATGTCTCTAGCACAATTTTACCAAATCCTTATGTTTGAAGGATACAGCGCTCATACTGTGCGAAATTAAAACAATCGTGGGTCCAGTCGGGCACATAAAAAGAAATCCTTCCTTAACGTAGTACATGTACTCTGCACATTTATGATAAAAATAATCCATTCGATACAACATTTACAAGCCAAATTATTATTGTCGTTCTATGAATCGATTGACACCTGATTGTTATTTCATCGTTGCAGGTGTAAAATCAGGTGAGCTGCACTCCAAAGTGGCACTGGCTATAATCCTACGGGACTATATCGTCATGAGAAATCCAAAGGAGGAACTGATCCTGGATCCCAAGTACACGTTTACCGGCGGAGTGGATGGCATGAAACTTTACTTTGAGAAAATCGTCAAATGAAAATGTTTCTTTCTTTTTTTGCTTGCTCGCGTAATCCAGACTATTCTGTGAAATGCATACAGCTGGGTAATTTCTCCTGAATTTTTTGAATAAGCTAGGCTTTCTCATTTATATAAAAAAAACTTTGATTTGTTCAATCGATTATTCAAAAAAGAGTCAGACGATTGATATCTGTTTTACTTTTTCATTTATTCGTAGTCATTATATAAAGGCTTTGAAATTCGCATTTTATAAATAAACAACCCAAGCACATTAGATTCGTGGTCTCAGACCATCTGGGCATTGATGGATCATGCGTATGCAATACTCAGTTAAGTCTTTGGATTATGCGGATGCAAGAATTTTTTAATTTAAGATTTTGATTATCAGAATAATTTTTTTATGCAACCTATTAAAAGGTTTTACGCCGTAGACGGCTAGGCTTGTGTTGCCTGTGACAAAACTAGGATAATAAAAACATACTATGATTGAAATAAATAAAATGTATTGCACAAAAAGGCGTTGTATGTCAAAAAATTCCTATAAGTATTCTCTCTTGTATTGACGAAATATATAAAGGGATTTATTGATTTACGCGTTTACTAAACATTCATTCAATAATTCATGTAATGCCTACAGTTCACGTAATACGTAACTGCAACTTGTGGTAACTTGTATCACAAACGCAGTGATTGTTTGTAGAAAAATAAGAAACTCAAGGGAAAAGGATTGAAAATTTTATAGAATAATACCTTGAATAGCTATAGTATCCATTGCAATTCAAATTTCGCAACTATATGATTTTCTTCGAATCCATGTTAATATTTAGTTAAATTTTCTGTTATAATTTGTATGAACCTTCAAAATTTTAGCACTATCATGTGATTTCTGTACATATATCTGTATGGACCTTAGCAGATTCAAGAATCGTTTTTTCTTCGATATTTATGTCTTGAAATTTACACAACGGGAAGACTTGAACTTGAGCACAAAGACTTCCCCTGTAGTGACGTAATATACTGTAGCTGTTAACAAAAGGATTTAAGATTGTGTTCAATTCGAAATTCAAACTTTTCCTACTAAACACCCTTACCCAAATCTGGTCTTTTACGTGTTTTTTATTTGTATTGTGTCTTGGTGGTTTTGTTGTTGCCCGTATTTTGGACCTTTGATATACGTAAACATAGTATAAGACAGAAAAATTTATGCTTTTTTTAAGGTTTGGAAAGGTATTAGAATCACTACTAACAATTTCCTGTACTTAATGAAGCTTTTCTAACACTTTATTTTAAGTAGTTTTCAGTTGTTTTTAAAGTATTTTAAAATTTTGTTCAGATTAGGTATGTAAACGTGTCTTTACAAGTGTGCTTTTTATTTTTATATATACTAGTTTTTGAATACTTAACACTCCATCCCAAATCTTCTAATGGAAACAGTAATGGAAAAACCATTGGGTTAACAAAGTGAGATATTATATTGAATTTATTTCGTTTGGATAATTATCAGGTGATTCTGTACAATATAAGCAAAGATCCGCAAAGATCGGCATTTTCTGGTAAACACAAGTGTAAAACTAAAATTTCACCATATTATGTTTACAATAATCACGCATAGTTAGAAAATATTTACATAAAAAAGTAATCTGTACCAAAACAACATCTCTATCTCTTTAATGTACACAAAGCAACTTTGTGCATAAGGAGGGGAGAATCTAAGTACTAACTTAAGTCGTAGGTGCGGATGCGTTTAAAATTTTATCTTCTTATCTTATCTTACTAATACTAATATATAAAGCAAAATCGCTAAAACCGTTGTAATCGCTAACCACGAAAACTACTGAACCGATTTTGCTGAAATTTTGCATACTGATTCTTGATAATTCCGAGATGGTTTTCGCATAGTTTTTTTTCTTCAAAAAGTAAATAACAATAGCAATAAATAAGATCAAAGATTTGTAAAAATACGCTAGTTTTTCACTTCAGTAAGATCCGCTAGGTGGTGTAGAAGTAAAATCAAAGCTACCTGTAATATAATTAAGTAAGTCTGGTTATTGTATCCCCGAGCAAAGTACTGAACAACACAGTCAATCATCGGCATGCAGTGCAAGAGGCATAGTGCTGGTGGTCGCGCAGCTGGGTATCCCGGCGTCCGGCAACACTGTTCTCTGATGGACAAGCGACTTACGTCGAACTCCATCCCAAACCACCAAGAGTGACGAGTGCCACCAATAAAAAGATGTTCTACATGCTGACGTCTCTGGCAGAATACCAGGGGACATGTTTAGCCAAAGCACATTCTGCTTTAGCGTTTCGATATTTTATGGCCATTCTTCCAGACATCATGGGGCTACCAGAGCAGATTTTGCTACAACAGCAATCCAGGGAAAACAACTCTAAGGAGTGCGGGCAGCCACAACGGCCTCCTTCTCAGTGGTCGTCCCAACGACATACTTACAGAGAAGGTATTCTCCAGGCCCACTTTCCCGACTAATGATGAGCGGTTGGTTATCCGGGGAACAACCCGAAGACGAGATATTCTTTGGTCAGCAGCGTGCCTCCCTCCTATACGGTCTCCGTACGCAGAGACTTCGAGGGCAAGAGTCAAGCTACCTGCAACCAGCTCTCCATCATCAAGAATAATGATAAGGAATAGCAGGAAGTTTCACCACTGGCCCTTTTCTGGGCCACTTTAAGTATTAACGTTCCCTACTTAACCATCCATTTCATCGGTCCTTTTTAGAAGCCACCTAAGTGTCAACTACCTTGCCAACAAATACATTTTTACTACCATTTTCAGAAACGATTCGTCAGTCATTCACTGGCAGTCGTCACGAGCAGAGTTGTTCTTCACAAGGCTGGGAACCCCAGTGACCGACGACCCTATATTGCCCTCTTAACTCTAAGCATTCAACCAGGAATCACCGATTCTCTCAAGGTCTGCACTGGGAGAATCTAACAGCTATGAAAGAGAAACAAACTTTAGTAAACAGGACAGTCTCCAACGGGCAAGCATCACAAACCAATTTCTCCAACTTAGATCACCAAAACAACTGAATCTGCAACTAAAAAAGGTGCTTTAGACACCAACGTTGTAGACGTTATACCAGGAGACGTTGGGAAAGAGCACTACAACTAGCTTTAAAGCTTCAAACGTTTTAATTTTCCTCCCGATCAATGTGGTTGTACGCATAACAGTATAACAGGTTAGAGAAGATCACCCTGAGGTATAGAGGCATTCGCGATTGCTGGAAACTTCAGTCAAGAAAGAATTTACTTAAGAAGCTCGCTGGTCCTTTTCATGGTCATCGGATGTCGAACTACCTTGTCAAAAAATATGTTACACGCTAATAAAGTTGAAAAAAATAGGCTTTAGGGCTCAAAAAAGTTTTAACTATGCTAAAAGTCGCAAGAAGTCGAATTGGAAGGAAAACTTTACATGCATCTAATGAATACAATTTTAGGCGTCAAGAAAATGACGCTGAACATTCATCGAGATTAAAGCAGCATCAAAATCGATAAATAAAGAATTTATTAAGTGAGAGATCAGTTTTTCACTATAACCCTCATAGTAACCTCTTGAATCTTCCAGATTTTTAAATAGATAGAATATGTGTTTGTATTTTTGTGGTGATAAAAAATGTAGAGATTAAGGTCCAGGACTTCGTTTCTCTAGTAATAAAGTTGTGAGATAAGAGGAAAAATTTTTTTGAAGGCACAAGAAACGCATGTTATACTTTTCAGCATAATCATATTTTTTGCTTTTTACAGCTTATAATTTGACCAAATAAACTGAGTAGATTCCGAACAAATGTGTTTTTAATAAGACGACTTTTGTTCTGAGAAGTGTCAGGAATAGATGTAAAATTTTTAACTGAAAACTTTTCACGTTACATGTCAATACATTACGGTGTTCCATTTAGTGAGTCTCAGGCGAAGCCAAGACGGGGGAGCTGCTTGTGGGGGGATAAAGGGGGCCCAAAAAAATGTAACCCAAAAAAAATGGCGAAAATAAACGAATTTTCCTTTGTTTTTTCAAAAGGGGAGGTTAAAAAATTGATGAGAGAGTTGCAATACGTCGATCAACCAAGTTTAGCAGCATTTGGTCCGGTTAGCACGTGGATGGGTGTCCGTTCAAGTCTCACCATTCGTCTTCGCTACTGATTTTTCTGGTGAATTAGCTATTTCTCCTCTGCCTCGACAACTTGAACGGGTGGTGTGCTGGAGTTAGTCCTGGATTTTATACGTACATAGACATCTAATCAGGACTCAAACAACTCACCGATTTCCCTCTACCTCATTCCACCTTCATCATATCCCTATCACAAGTATCGAGAATTAACTAAAGGACGTTTTACCCTACCATTTGTACCCTTTTTTTAATAGAGAAAAAATGTACCCAGTGGAAATTAATTCCAAAACAGAATATGCTTTATCATGTGCCAACAACTGATGTTCCCTTGCGTGCGGGCAAGCTTCATCATCCACCCTATCCATCTATCCATCCATCCGTCCATCAATCGCGCGAACAGCAGTTATCGGTAATTACTTTTCCAGCCAAACGAGCAGCAGCAGCATCAGGAGCACTGGCAGCGTGTATACGTGTGCCCCGATATCCGGTGCTACTGCACACCCAACTAAATCTCGTCCAAGAGGAAGAGGACGCGGAGGAGGCAAATGTCGAATTATTGTTTATCGATCGATGCTACGGCTTCCCTCGGGCTTGGGGAAGGTCGCTCGTTCCGTACCTTTACATACATCCTGGTACATATACCCACTGCAATGTATTAGTCAGATACTCTGCAGCCATGCTCACGTACAGGTACTTGTGTACAAACTATTGGTACAAGTATTATAGATGAGGGGTGGGTGTAGGTATAGGTAAAGAGAGAGAGACTCGAGGTAATGACGCTGAGCCGAGTCGAGTATGTCCAGCCTCCAATTCATTCTAATTGGATGGCTCTGCTCTCTGCGTTTCCGAGAATCGGAGGAATCCGAGCGACTAAGAGCTGAAAGATCTAGGGACCGACGTTTTCAGATTTTTTACACAGTTTTGTTCGAGGAGCTGCAAGATTTATTTGTTTCCGGCTTGCGGGTGTAACAATCTTTTATTGGCTTTGATGATCTGTGTGCCCAAGATAAAAAAAAGGAGTCAAAGAAGGGCTATTGACCTACTGGCCTGGTATAAATATGAGGCCCCCTTTCACCCACTTTATAAAATTCCATGTTATAATTATTTATAATTTTTAAATAATTCCATCGTTTATTATCCCTTTTGGTGATCCATACGAGCTCCCCTGCACCCACCAATGCAGTTAATACTTGGATTCCCTGCCCCCAGCCGCAAAGTTGCTTTATATATATTAGAGAAATAGAGATGATGTTTTGACATATTGTCTGATTTAATCCATTTCAATAATCCAATCGTGTTTCCATTATGGTTACCGTTAACTGTTCAAAAACTAGTACATGTAAAATATAGAAAAGCGACTTACATCAAACTCGATCCCAAACTACCAAGATTAACGAGTGCCACCAATAAAAAGACGTTCTGATCGCTATCGTCTCCAGCGTAACAC
>NW_019379616.1:376660-408208 GCF_000648655.2 Copidosoma floridanum | reverse complement strand
TGTGTGTGTGTGTGTGTGTGTGTGTGTGTATGGGCTTGTATAGAAAACTGTGGAAGCGTGTATAGAGCGTGCCATCGTGTAAAACTGTGTCGAAGTAAGTACATCGCAGGGGACCGTTAAATCGACACGAACGGGATCGGTGCGAGAGATCGACTAGCGGCGCTTGTTTTGCACTTGTTCGATATCCTGCCGCTTTTTTTTATTGGACTCGTGTCTTTGCATGTGTGGATTTTTTTTACGATAGAACAATATGAGCGATTTATGCGTGATTAGGTGATGGACGGGAACTTTCAATAGCTAATCGTATATAGTATAAGACTCTGTGCCCTACACTGTGAGAAAGCAATAATAAAAATTATGGAGAAATTTTAGCAAAAATTACCATTCCGCACAGTAAATCGGGTAAAAGTTGGCAATAAAGGAAAAGTTATAATTTTTAACACTAAAAATTATCGTTTGAATAGTTACAATTATGTTTTAAAAAGTAAAAATTAAAGTTAAAACAATAGTTTTTACTGTTAAAAATAGTAATTTTTTCCTCTTTTGCCAGCTTGCCTCCGATTTACTGTGCACAATGGTAATTTTTATATAATTTTTATTATTTTTTTCTCTCAGTGTATAATGTATATGCGTATAGTCTCAATACTCGGGCTTGGGTGCAGTTACATTGTTTATTTTAATGCAATATGATTTCTTTGCTAATAAAATTATTTTTATTTTTATATACTTAACAAAACTTGACGTAGCTTAACAAAAGTTTTTCAGCAAAAAAATGCAGTAAAATTTGATAGCAGTAACAAATAAACTAAAAAAACTCAGAGTCGAAGTATTTAAAAAATTTTTTGAATGTGTAATTTCAATAGCTGGAATATGTTGCAGTTATACGAAGCAAATAAATGATTTTCTCAGTACTATCAAATACTTATCCATATGATTTAAATATTAAAATTTGTCTTTAAAAAATGTTAATTACGTTTTGTACGTTATGTGATTTCGTCGTATGGTACACAGTCGAGAACTTTTATCAGTGGCGTTGCGGCGTTTTTTCATTTCAATTCCACTTGTCGAACAGCCAAAGGATAACTCGTGACACGATCACTATTTTCCTCGACGTTCTCGGAAAAAGCGATTCGAGGAACAAAAGCAGCTCTGAACCATTACTAGCACCGTGGACTCTTGATTGTACGATAATTTTGTTCGGTAAGTACCTCATTAAAATATAGGGACTTCGTCGAGGCCACCCCCGCGATTTCAAGGATAAACGCGCGAAATTGAATCACCACAAACAAAGTGCGAACCCGAACCGTGTGCACGCAGTGTCCAGTGCTCGTTAAGGGACAAAAGAAGGAGTACGAGTGTTTGCGCGACGAATCAAACGCGGGGGAGAGTCGATGCCACCCGCGCTAATTAGAAGGAACGACGGAGGGAGTTATTAGCGATTCTCGTGCTCCGCAAATGGGTCGAAAGAGGCAGCTGCTTGGAGAACTGGGTCGGGCCATTGTTTGTTTGCTCCTCGATGCACCGAGATTTTCCTCATACTGCGTGGTATATTGAATCATTTTTTTTTTTCTTTCCGTATCGACTCGTACAATTTTACCATAGTTATCTCATACACGCGCTTATGATGTGATTCATGTGATTTGACCTCCTCCTCTTCCTGTACACCCCTTTTTCGTGTTTACTCGTGCAATTCGTATTCGGCTCGTATATGCGCGGCTGTGATTCACGTGAATAGTTTGCGCGCGAGACACTTTAGAGGGTGTACAATGCGAGTCACGTCGCAGATATCAAACGCGGCGTGTCGTTCGAATCGGTACTTTCCTAGGAGTGCAGGATACGTTGAGTGCACGGCCCCGGTCTCGTGAACTTATTGATGGGTAAGGTGTGTGGCTTTTAGCCGTATTCCCGGGTTGGAAAAATCGATCCGTGTTTTATTTATCCGTGCATAGTTATTCTGACAGATGTATGAGCTATTTGCAAAACCGATTCGTGTATTCTATGCACAGGCACGAATACTGTAAACCCAAGCGTTTTAAAGTACACGTTTGAACTGTGTAGTTGAAATTTTTGTTTTTAAGGACAGGATGAGGATAATAATTTTAAGGACAACCAAATCTATAATGCACCAAGTGGTTAACCAGTTCCATTGAATTAGATACTTTTTAATGGGAAAAACCAATGTAGGAAAGCTGTGGAGTTGAAAAAACTAGACTGTCACAGATTAAACACGTTTACAAGTGCGTAAAATCTGTGACATTAATGTTTTACTCTCTACAACCTTTTTATGTCAATCGTTGAAGAAAAACAATTGTTTAGTTTAATAGAATAGGTGAAGGAGTTTACGAAGCATCAATTTGATTGTTCTTAATGCGTTTATCAGGACTACTATAGAGCATTTTATAAAAACGGAAATGTTGAGTACTTAAAAACAGATGTAGCTGACAAAGTCAGCTTCGCGCAAAGAAAGAAACATCTTTGGAAAATTATCGATTTTGAAGAATATTTATTGCTGCCAAACAAAATTTGACTCTAAGTCCTTGAAGTTGGTGGCAAAACTAAAAGTCTTTTTAACCAAAATCAATCACATCTTTTTAACATGACAACGCTCGTCATTTACATTCGAACACATTTTTCTTATTTTACTACACACACATGACAGAAAAACTTTCACATATTTCACCTTAAAATATAAGCTCGATTGATCCGGAACAACACACTTGAATTTTACAGTGCAGTTGAGCTTCAATAATGATTTTAACACACGTGTGGTGGGTGAAGAAAACTCAGGTATAGCGTTTGCTACTGTGATCTTCAGTTTTTATCTGATCTTTTCTCAAGGATGTCTGTGTAACATCCCTGCCTATTTTTACTGTTCCGCCTGGTTAACTGAAATTAAAAGTAACAAAATGTACTCTTCAAACTCGGCGACCCTGTAGTAAAAGACGAATACTCCTGTCAGTCGGAGCTTAGGGGGGAAATATTCATCCCGGAAAGAAAAGGAAAAAAGATATCGCAAATGCTTTTCTACGAAATCATCGTCAAAAGGCTGAACCGAGGGAGGGTTTAGGGTTTTGGGTACACAATTTGAGGGACGAGAGCCGGACACGTTTTTAGCTCGTTGGCCAATGTGCAAAGAACGAGAGAAAGAAGGAAGAAAAAAGAACGTTCATTAATAGGTATACACGTACCTATATACACGTCAAAATCCCTTAAAAACCAAACTTTCGTTTTTTTTTTTTTTTTTTTTTTTTGGTAAAAATTCTTTACTGGTCTCGTTGCTCAAAGCTCGTTCTTTTTGATTTGGCTTGTAGAATATGACTTCGTGGCAACTCCTTTTTTTACCATTCTGGAAAAAGCTGCATAAAAAACAATGGTGGCACTTGAAGAGTGAAAGTTCGCTTAAAATAATGTTTGTGATTTTTTTTTGTAAATTGAGCTATAATGTCTAATTGAAATGTAATCAAAAGCAATGAAGTACTTTATCAAACACTGTAATAGTTTGCTCAAAAAAGTTACCAGGACGTTAATCATGGGCTAATATTGATAGTGGACCGAATTGAATCCTTTGGAATCCAAATTTAATATTTTTAACTTGATCAGGGCTTACAATAAGGACATCCGTCTGTTCATATGCAACATATATTAAAGTAAATAGATATTTAGATTGAAGTGATTTTAGTATTTTTTTCAAACAGAAAAAAAGTGCCAGCAAATGTTTCCGTGGAAATAATAATTGTGCAATATTCCGAGGGTTGCATTGAACGTGCAAGGGATAAAAAAAGGTGAATTTCGTCCTGATTCACTTTTTTGACTCAACCAGCGCTCAAATTCCCTCACGAAACCATCCTGCAGCAAATCCTACAGAATATGCTACAGGAAATCCTGCAGTATTCCTTACAGAGTTATTGCGCCCATTTTCTGGAGGATCCTCCTGCAGCTTTATCTGCAGGAACTCCTGAAGACTGGGCTGTCTCAAATTTTATTGATGATACTGCCAATTATGGCTGGTAACCCTCAATAAATAGGATCTGGACACTTTTTCTTCTTGAAAATTCAAGACAGCCCAGTCTTTAGGAGTTCCTGCAGATAAAGCTGCAGGAGGATCCTCCAGAAAATGGGTGCAATAACTCTGCAAGGATTACTGCAGGTTTGCCTACTAGGTTCCTGCGGCATATTTTGCAGGATGGTTTTGTGAGGGTTGAAGCTTAATTCAAGCTTCCCAAGCAAACAATTAAAATTTATTATAGCTTATTTTCAGGACGACAAAAGATAAGTACCAAGCCGAAGACAATGAACAGTGTTGATCCCTAAAAATGATCACCCAAAAAGGCATTGAATTTTTCAGAGATTCCGAAACGTACACCCACGTACGCGTTTGAACGTATAGAAGACCGGCGCTTATATATGTATACGTACGTGAGTAAAGGGGGTCAGAAACGGGCGCGCGCGCGAGCGATACTTGCCGCTCTTCGTCCCTCTCGCGAGGCGTGCTCGGTGCGCCCGATGTCGGTGGGCGCCTCGCGGGAAACAGGTCGGCCAGTGCACGGCCGTCGTTTCGCGCGAACTGTTCTCCTCGCCCCGTTATACCGCTTTGCCGTACCGTTGGCCGGTTTTAACGCGCTTTTCCAAACTTCATCCGTACTCTCGACAAGTGCTGATTTTTTTTTTTCTTTTCCTTTGATTTTTGTGCGATTTTGGTTCGTTGTTGTTGCTGTTGGTGGTGGTGGTTTTTTTTTTTTTTTTGCAAGTTCAGTGAACAAGGGAGAGTGTGCGTCCGTGTTCTATTCGGGAAAGCGGGAAACTACCGCTGCTGTGTACGTGTCCGCGAGTTCCGGTGCGCCTGGCACACTCTTCCGCGAACTTTCGAATCTCAGGTAAGTGTCTTTGCTTTAACGATGCGCTCGTTTCGAATTTTTTTTTTCCATTTCGAACGCTCGTCGTTGGCAAACTGGCGCGCGATTATTGATGGGTTTCCAGTTCGAAGTAAGCATTTCGGGGATTCCCCCTTTTGCCTCGAATGGAAATTCGAAACGCGCATTCCTGACACTAAATAGCTTTCGAGATTTTCGCTTACTCGACGCCCGGCCTATGTACTGTAATGTTGGACTGGAAAAAAGAGAACGCGGTATTGTCACGTTTTCCAAGTTGCGCTCGTGAGAATAAAGAGCGGTCGGCTCTGAAAAGTGAATGCGCGCCACGCACTGCCCTCAAAAACTTCATAAAGATATTATTGCATTACATAAGTAGAAATTTTGATGCGATTTCAGGATAAATACAATTTTTTTATATTTGCCCACGTTGAGTGTTTTGTGTTTGTTGGAATGTTTATATGTTCAAGGGTAATTTATAACTGACCACTGAACTGAAAATTTTTTTAATCCGAATTAAGAAGAAAGCGTTATTTTGCCAGCAAAGTTCATCCATACGAAATCACGTAAAACTGCAAACTAAATAAAAAAAAAAAATAAACTGCACAAGAATGGCACTATGCAGTACGTGTATGTAGTGCCATTTTTGTGTATTTTGTTTATTTATTTTATTTAGTGTATTTTTCGGTTGTTAAATATAAATTTGTAGTTCGAATTTCTCCATCGCGTCATAACAACTTTTTTTTTTTTTTTTAATAAAATCGACAATGATTTTATATTCCAAAATGTAGATTTAATATGAGGCATTTTTCTTATAATCAAGGAGTAAATTATGGTAGCGTAATAGAGGAGTAACTTTAGATTCAGCAGTTTAAAAGAAAAAAGAAATCATAGCGGTACTTTTGTTGGATACGATGGATCCTTGTACTTATGACATCTACATCATTTTACATAAAATCACATGATCCAGTAAAATCAATGCCCATATAATATTTTAAAATTCATCAAAACAACAAACATGTTAAAAAAAAAAAAAAAAAAAAAGTCAGAAGTCCGAGCACTCCAATGTATACACAAAATTGAATCGAGATTGCACCTAATAATACTTACGCGTGATGCAAAAAAAAGGCCAAGCGCATGCATCGAATTATCACCGCTGCCAAGAATGTGAAAGTCCCGTCGATGCTTTTACGATAATGAAAAACACACTTGGTTACATATCAACGACGCCCGTGTGTAAACGAAAAATTCCAGGCGTATACACCACGAAGTTGAAAAAATGTCCCCTACTACATGTATAAGCGTCCGAGAATTTAGAACGTACCCAGTGCATGTGCCTATGCATTATATACAAGTACAATGTGCACGCATGTACGGGCCATTACGATTCCGCGAGCGTAATATCGGTACCCCTGCAACTTTCTAGCCATATCTATATATGCAGTGTTATATATATATATATATATATATATACGTACAACAGTCGGCTCGCGCGCCATCGGTCTGCATCATTAACCATCGCGGCACGCGGTGTATGAAATCACCCTCGATTCCGTACAGTGATGGGAAAATAAAACAACATTTTGTCCGTTCTTTTTTTTAAATTTTTTTTAATTTTTTTATTTTTTATTTTGACGCCCCCAATGAGAACGAACAGGAAAGAAAAAAAGTTGCCAAACACAGATATATAGCGCATAAGGTTTACCCGCCCGATTGGGAGGTGTAGCTGCTGCAGAGGCTGTTAAGTAAACGAGGCCGCCCACGCGCAGCTAACGAATTGCGTGTACATATATACGCAGTGTGTGCGTGTGTTATATGCATATATAGGTACTGGGTTAACACCAGTCGCTCCCTTTCTCTCTATCTCTCGACAAACAGCCCAACGGTAAAGTGTACACGCATGGGTACCTATACACCGCGATGTACGTAGGAACCCGGAACAGGAGCACAAAAGATATAGGGGGGGAGGGGTGATTCACGGTGATTCGAAATAATGGACGGTTATTCACGGACGTGCTATGGTAACGGCCGCGAGTTGCGCGCATATAATATATATATATATACATGTGTATGTACATATACATGTACATGCGAGGTATACAAATAAATACATGGCGGTAAAGAGGTGGAGACGCCCCGCAGGCTGTACACGTCGAAATCTTTGAAAAATTATTTGTGTTTTTTTTTCTCCAAAAGTAAAAAATTTTTATTCTATATCAAAGTAATTCTATAAAAATGGAACTTGTGTGCCGAATACTGTTTTTCCCATACCAATGGCTCACTCGATCCTCAAAAATGCCCGAGGTAAGGAAAATTTTTTTTTTTTCACGCCCTCAATGTATGGTTGCGCTTTTTCTAAAAATACGCAGAGGATAAATCGCGTTAAACAATTGTTGGTTGAGTCAAAAGATAAAATTCAATTTAAATTATCTCGTTTTTTAAGAAAAATTGGAAAATTAAGCTCGTACTTATGACGACCAAAAAATTATCAAATTTTAGAATCTGAAAGTTTTTAGTTTTTTTTAATGTTTTCTCTATAACTCACGAGTTTTCAAAGATCGAGACAAAAACCCGCACGAAATAGCCGTGACTTGGTTTATTTCCCCATCTGCAAATGTGTGTTTGCACGTACACGCTCCTACTACGAGCAATAAGAACGCGCGGGTGTTACTCGTATAGGTATACCGTACACACGACTACAAAAGGCATACAAATAGGTGCACAACAAGGGCGTACACGTGTTTTTCTGTCCGTTCAATTGGGGTCGTTCCAGCTCCGCGCAGCAATCACAAGAGTAGTATCCCTACAATGTATATATGTATATACACGTGCACTCGGGGAGGAAGCTGCCGTTCGCGCCAGCGGAATACAAATCGGAAGGGAAAGGGAGAAAACGAGAAGAAGCCCGAGATGAGGGAGCTTTTTTTCCCATCCCCCTCATGTGTGCTTGCTTACTTTCCAGCAACTCGACGGGGTGTGCGATCCTTCACCCGAATATTGGACGAGAGAAATGAATTTACGGCTTTCGTTTGGCACCTCCTTTGTCTTCTTTCCCACCCCCACCCCCTAGCTATCTGTCCGCCCGACACTTGGCGTGCTGCACGACAGAACGATGAAAAATGAGTCCACTCACATGTACGTACAATCACAAGCTTGATTATTTCGTTTTGGATGATGTGGGGCTGGTTTTTCTTGAATTAAGGATACTTTTTTTTTTTTTTTTTTTTTTTTTTTATGAATAATTCCAATCGCGTGGGTGACAATTTATTATTTTTTCGGTGACATATTCATCATGGTTCGTTGGCTTAGGTGGAAAATTGGATTTTGACGGACTTGGACTTCAGTGGCTTCGCTTTGCAATGTAAGCGTTGTGGCATATCTCAACACACTAAATGTAAAAGCAAAGGAAAAAAAATTTATTAAACTTTACTAAAGTAATGAATTGTGAAGTGCTACTTTAAGATATACTGTACAAAGTGTCTTCATCATTGTTTGTTTTTTGTTTTACCAAGTGCTGACGTGATAGGAAAATATATAACTGGTGTCATTGTCATTTCAATATCCTATGTTTAACAGCAAAACGGAAATTGCAGGGTTGATGACATCATTTTCGACGAAATCGCGTTTAAAGGATATTATTTGCAACTTACTCTATTATGGAACTTGATATGAGAATGATTCGTAATTAAAAGTGAAAACCCCCAGAAGTAGGGTATTTACTTACAGCTCTTTTTTGATGATTTTACTAAGAAAGTAACATGTTGATGACTTAGATTTTGTGAAAATCGATAACGAAGTAATTCAACTTTTCTTGTGCATAACTTGGTATTTTCTTTCTTTTGATAAATAATTTACAGTTTCTTCTGTCGATTGCCTTTCTAATAATTTTATATGTGATAGCTGTATATGATCTATTAAAATTGGCATAAAATCGGTTTCATTACTTACATAGCGACGATGAACAAATTTTTCTTTTTCATCAAAAGTATGAACTTAATACTTTTGCAAGGTTTCTCCTACAATATAGCGCCTGGTCATACTGCGTGAGACGTGCTGATTTACTACTCAAGTCACGTATATTTAATTAATGTATTTAAAATACTATGTATGAAAATGAATGCACAAGAAAAATTTTTAAATGTTAAAAATCGGTATTTCAGTATTGAAATACGCTAAATACGTGACCATTCCTATTTGTATTCAAAATCAATATTTTGGACAATTGAAAAATGCCCGATTTTTCGTTCCAAAGCTGTGCGATTCGCAATATATACATTCCTTTGTCGTGGAAACAAAAAAGATACACCGATCACATAAACTAAGTTATTGTGCAAACAAGTATAATGTATATCGTATATGCACGAACGCTTAAAATCACGTGTATATACAATTACTCAGGTGTATAGTCATCACACGTAGAGCATCGTTTTTCCATCCGCAGTCTCTCGCGTTTCTCTACATTTTTTCGTTTCTAACACCCTTTAAAATCGGATTACGCCTGTTATACGCTTCTCTCGTACGTATAGGTACACAGGAAAGAACAATGGGCCATGGCTATCGGGAAAAGAGGACAATGCGCGTACGTTTGTATACGTCGCCAAAACGCGGGGTCGCTGCTTTTCAATTTACAAGACCTCGCCTTACCCCTCCTGTCCCTCTTTTTTTTTCACGGGTGCGCATATACACGGACACTTTTCCATATACAACGGTCCGGCACAAAGGACCTTTCCCCATTTCCCCTTTGCCATGCGTATTACGCACCGCGTCTCAACATCAAAACCATACAACGCACGGGAAGTAGGTGCTGCAACACAAGCAACCGTTGGCCCGATCAACCTCTATATCTTTAACTATTGGTTCTCTCTCTCTCTCTCTCTCTCCAAGTGCGATCATGTTCATAGGTTCATGTGATAGAGATTCATTCGCGGGTATACGTATAGAATCGATCAATTTGCGAATAATATGTGTTGAAAGAACGTTAATCAAAGAAGGGAAAAAAAGGAATGTATGCTAAATAAAATGTTGACAGAGCTGCTGATACTGGTACGACGGCACAAGTGAGAACTGAATTTTTACAATTAACGAGGTTTTTTTAAAGTTATTCGCTTTGAGCGCAATACCGAAATCGCGCCACCACTGGGCACTTTGAGAACGATTGGTCGTGATTAGAAAAGGCAATTATTATGAAATCGAGCTTCCGGCTCCATTCACCAGGTGGCCAACCCTTCAATGTCGCTTCTCTACAAGCATATATCTACAATCAATTCATAGTACTGTCCTTTTCTAAATAACGATATCGTTCTCAAAGTGCCCAGTGGGGGCGCAATTTCGGAATTGCGCTCAAAGCTCAAACTCAAAGGGCATTACTGTAGTTCGCCTAAATCCGTTGTTAAGACTCTGGAAGCGTGGAGGGGGTACCCTGTCCAGTTCCACTCAAGTGTAAAGGCTCGTTCGATAAATGAGCAGGGCATACAACATATATATTTCTAGTAGAAACAGCCTATACGCCCAAATTCACAAAACCCAAGAACTTTAACATAATAACCCAGTGCGTTTGTGGATCAATCTCACGGTCGTATACGACCGTGGGTGTAAGATATACAGGATATACGTGGTCCCATGTAGGCATATTTTTGTGAAATATTTGTGTTGTTTTATTAAAGATCCAGCAGATGGCGAAATGAGAAACTAGGACGGTACGTATAGTTATACTACTACTAGTGTTAGCGAATCCCACCATATATAATTATACTACTACGTCCTACGTCTGCTCAGGGTTCGTTTTCTATGTGACACCTGGTGCAAGAAAGCGTGACACAAAATGTTCATAAAAGTTCACAGTAAGTAATATAGACAATGGGATCACCTGTTATATCTTACACCGTGGGACTACGTTTATAGTAATATATTTATATTTTCATTTACTTCATTTTTACACACAGTTTTTCGTAGTTTTTTCTTTTAAGACGAATAACTAATGAAGGAGCGAATGAAACAGTTTCACTCCGTTTTGGATTAAAACTTTAAAATTATTTTGTAAAAGAAAGTATTTTTAATCAATGGCAAAGTTTGAAAAATTACCAGTTATCACAAGTAATCATATTTTCTTCTAAAGGATTTTACGTTTAAATTATTGATAAGATTATTATTATATTAAGAATATATCAAAGAAGTAATTCGAACAAGCGAATCAACTTTAAATTCGAAAAAATTCAAATTTGGTTGCCGTTGTCATAGGTTCAAAAAACACTGAAAAAGTTCTCATAAGTGAATCACAAATCTTGAATTTAATTTTTTCCTTCCTCAACTCCAGATCCAATAAAAAATTCAGGGCTTGTACAAAAGTCTATCCTATTAAAAAAAAAATCCAAACCATTACCAAACTTCTTTGTAGAATTCCTCGTATACTATAGATATGCATATGCACGTGTATCGCTCAACCATGAATTAATTGTCAAGAATTCCGTAACGGCTTAATTAATTTCTCATACGGATTTAAATTGGAGAAGTGAGTTAGTCCAGAAGTTTGAGTTCTGAGCTGGCTTTACACGCGGATGACTATACACGTGAATATACATCCACGCCAAGTTGCTCAAAGTTTCAATAAGTATAGAGCTTAGTAACGCTACCTTCTCTTACCATGTACTGGGCTGAGGATTGGATTCAACGTCTCTTGTGATATTTCGAGTGCATGCTAAGGAGGCTGATTATATATCACTTTGATATTTACACCAATAATGAGTATTTTCTTTCTGGTAATAAGTTCAACAGTAGTAGTTGAATAGCGGTACGTAATTGTAACATAAAGACGTATAACTATAATTGTTTTTCATTGGCTGATTGGTTATGAAATTGTTCTTAGTTGGTTTTATAAGCCATTAAATGGTCCTAGATTGTTTGTCTTTTGTGACATTTATACTCATTGTATCAAAAGAAAATTATTTTGCATTTTGTTAGATATTAGTTCCAATAGAAGTGATTTGAGACCGTATTCATGTATTTTTTACCCTTTCACTATCGATCCAAAAGCACTAACTGTTACATACAGGGGTCGTCAGTTGTGTCATTTTTTTGTTCTATTGAGCTCGTGCTTGTAAGCGATTGTACTTGAAGTCAAATTTTTAGTACTCACATGTAGAGAAATATTCAAATAACCATATCTAGCAACATTCATCGCCCGCTAAGTAGAATTACCCTTTCAAAGTTATACGGACTTTCAAGTAAAAATTGGCACAACTGTAACTAGTAGTCTCTCCCTATACTTGATTCGAAAATTTCATTTTAGTTTGTCGTACACGTGCATGTAACGTACCAGTAGCAAAAAAAAATGCAGATACGCGCACGAAGAATTAAAATCATAAAATACCTTGACGGCAATTAACTAATTTTTATTTTAGTCGAAACTGTCTTCATATACTGCACACAAAATTTATTACGTACTGAAAAAAAAAGTTAATTCACTGAAGTTCTAATGAAACAACTCCAACCGAGATGTTCTAGAACTTTTTTCTGTTTATTACGGTTTATTATGACCTCATTCTTTTATTCCACACACGGAGTTATAGCTGCTTTAATAGAGGTTTACAGGGGTCGTTTCGTGTAAGCTTTATCATTTTACTTCCCAGTGATTAATAAGACCAATTTCATTATTTTATACCAGGATTTTTTTATGTATTGTTATCTATTTATTTCATAACACGTTTTGAGATTAACCTGAAAAAATTTATTGCGTTACATCGTAAGATAGAAAAAATTATTCATTGTAACTCAATAACTTGTATATTTTGGAAACTATACTTTTCGTCATTTTTTTAAATTGAAATTCTAACAGTATTTACTTGCAATAGTCATGCATTTAAAAAGTTTTCTTTTCCTAAATTCGAATATGATTAGTATATATAAGTATATCAGTATCGCCATCAATATTCATACCAAGTTTGCTTCAATAAAATAGGTAGACATATACTATCGAAAAGTTATCCTCCTAATACAGTTATGATTTGGTTATTATTTTTCACATATTTAAAAAAAAAGTGAAAATGTAAGGTTCTTTGAAAATATAGCAATGGAGTCCTTGTAGTCCATACAGCTTCCAGTTTGTATTTTTGCAGGACCCCGCATGTCTTACCAAACATTGTAGTAAAATTCATCTCTTATTCACTCCGTGCAGCAATCTGAAACAGCGCCATCTGCATAGGTAAAAACGGCGGTACTTACTCATAAGAATAACATATGTAGCCTCTTTTATGGGTCATGATACTTGATACATTTTTTTTAAACCTTAATAGATCTCTTACAACTAAGTTAAGTTTTTTTAGTGTTGTTAACAAGTTTCGAGCCAACAGTAATTTTTTCACTGCTTCACGCTGAAAAAAAATTTCTGTAACCGTACAAGAATTAGTTGATAACCTCTGTGCTCTTTTTTTGTTCACTTGTTGCGTAGAATGACAAAATCAGAGTTCTACGCATCTGTCACCATAACGCTCTATTGGCATTATGCCTCCACCACGTGACCTCAGTATATATATGACTAATGTAGAGGGAAAATAACACAGGTCTTATGGGAGGAATCTTGTTTTTATTTTTTTTCGCACTTAAAAAGATATTAAGCTCAAAAAGATTGTTAATTCCATGTTACTGACATAATGAGAGTTATGTAGTTATTTTTTTCCTTTGATGAATTCTTTCATGAAGGTTGAAACAGCCTTTTGAACGTATACGGAGTGCCGTTAACCCTACTTTGAGCTGTTTGTTTCAGCTGTTGCTACTGCTGCTGCGCTACTGCTGCTGATGCTCAGAGATAAACAAACAGCTCAAAGTAGGGTTAACGGCACTCCGTATACGTTTAAAACGCTGTTTCAACCTTCATGAAAGAATTCATCAAAGGAAAAAAATAACTACATAACTCTCATTATGTCAGTAACATGGAATTAACAATCTTTTTAAGCTTAATATCTTTTTAAGTGCGAAAAAAAATAAAGACAAGATTCCTCCCATAAGACCTGTGTTATTTTCCCTCTACATTAGTCATATATATACTGAGGTCACGTGGTAGAGGCATAATGCCAATAGCAACTGTATAGCCTCTCTCTCGCGTGGCTCATATAACGAAGCAAAAAACTACGTGATTTAGATTAAAATATCTCTAAATCTAGTACCGATTGCTATATTTAACAAAATCACATCTTAATTCTTGTTTTCTCAACTGTTACATACTAGTTTTTTAAATTTCTAGAAGAGATACTTTTTATATAGTTAGATGAAATATCAGTTCTTAAGTGTGTTTCCCGTATACTCGTGTGTAAAAAGTGTCAACTTTGAACTTGAATATCTTGAAAACGAGTACCGCTTGCTACCTAAAAAAAAATATTACAATATCCGTTGAATTCTTAGTTATAACATACTAAAAAAATAAAGTCTACATGAAAATCAATTTTTTGAGTGAACTACCTTAATGAGTAAGTACCAAAAGTTTTTTTGATGGTGCTGTTTCAAAGTGTTGGGCGGTAGCTCGGTCGGCTGGTATGTGGGTCGGCACGCGGGAGACCGGGGTTCGATTTCCGGCCAGTGCGACTTCTTCGAGCAAGTACCGCTGTGAATTTTCACATGTGCTTTTTTACCACGCAATGCTCCTCGTGAAGGTTTGGGCGACCTTCTCGTAGCAAAAATGGCCTACCACGTAGATCCTTCGCTCTCGAGGTTGGTTTATGTGACGACATCATCACTGTACTAACGAACTACAAAGTGTCTCCAATAATGTGTAATGTGTAACCAATAATGGAACATGTGATCACTACTGTAATATTGTAACTAACATAATATAAAAGTGTGCCTTACTGTACCAGGGCTATATGTACTCGATTACAATAAGCCTAAAGAATAAAGACAATACGTTAGTGGAGATTTATTTAAAAAAAAAAAAAAAAACCTATGTATTGAATATTGAAATCTATGAAAAAAAAACCTATGTATTGAATCTTAAAATTCTATCGTCCATCAATATACTGATATATTGCACTGTTCTCACCTCTAACAATGATTATATATATATATATATATATATATATTCAAATGTCAAAGTGTAGTAGATTTCGTTCGATTCCCGGCCAGTATGACTTTTTCCGGCAAGTACCTCTGTGAATTTTCACATGTGCTTTTTCACAACGTAATGCTCCTCGAGGAGGGTTCAGGCGAGCTCCTCGCAGCATAATTGCCTAATTTATCTCTACCCCCCTCCCAGTAATGAGAGGCCTCCCCATCCCTCTTCTCTTCCTTCTCCCAAGTGCTAAGTGCCCAAAGTAGTGCCTTTTATAGGAGCCGGACGTAAAGCACTGTAATATAAAAAAAAAAAAGATATAAATTCATTCCGAGTTTCCGTCAAATATTTCGATCAATAGGTAGCAATATAATACCCGATAGATGGCCATTGTCAGACACTTAATCGGCTGTACTGTACTTACTATTAAACCCATTATTCCCCTTATCATCAATCATGGACAGTAGGGAGCCTCGTACTTAACCTCAATCTTTGATGTTTGCCTCACAGATGCAATTACATCGCCTGTCGCGTAGCTAGTGGTATTATGGAAGTAATAATCGCACGGAAGCAGCTTCACTGCCACTGGAAAGAATATAAAAAAAAAAAAAAAAAAAAAAATTGTGGAAGATGAAAGACAAAGGCCAAGGAAGAAGAAGAGAAGGAGCGCAAAGAGGGGAGCACGGAGCAGCGGATATCCTCCTAAGATTTACCGCTTTCAATAAAGCAGAATGAGGAAGACACTGCACCTTGTACATATAAATATGTGTGTGTGAGAGAGAGAGAGAGAGAGAGAGAGAGAGAGAGTGTGTGGGTAAGACATCCATGTGCGTACTTCCGTTTTTTCTCTTTTTGTACATAACCTTCACTTTTTTTCTTGTCTCCCTCGCCAGACTCAGTAATCTGGATAATTTAGTTCCGCTGCAATTAATATCCGCCTCTGAACCCTCAGCTCACGTTCTTTTATTAATAGGCATGAAGTCGACGACGTTCTCAGAGAGGCTCAATATATACAGCCAGTCCCTCTCTGTCTGGCTTGAACGAGAGAAATATATATTTTCCGCGTCAAAGTATCATATATTTTTGTCCTCCACTTGCGTGCTTTTGTCTACTTTACCATGTATAGAAGTATCGGACTTCGTTCACCTTTACCCCTTATTGCCGAAATATAGCGGTCAGCGCTCTGAAGAGGTTTGATTGCAGGGCTAGTGCCACGTATAGCATATATGGGCCGTTCTACGAAGACTGACATATTTCAAGGGCCGGAATGACAAACACTTTGAATGGATTTGTAACTGTTAAAATATTTTTTTGGTATGCCAGTGAAACACAAATCCGTAACGTTAGTTTAGGTTTGCACTCTGTTTTCCCCTCAGCAGAAAATGTCCCTTGATTATTTAAAAAAGTTTTTCGATCGATATCTCCTTACGCAACGTTGTAACTCCCTGGGACACGAAATATGCCGTTTTCAGTAGAATGACCCATATATTTCCCACTGGTAAATCACGAGATTATATACGTGTGTATCTGATCCGCAGAACCCGCCACCCTGCGGGGCTTTGATGGTTTGTGCAGACGACCAAATCAAGGGGAAAAAGGAGGAGATTAAACTCTCTGCTGCGTAGGATACTCCGTTTTTTTCTTTATTTTTTTTTGTTACCCCAATCCATTGCGTCTTCATTGCGATGGGGATTTTGCTCTTTACGTTCAAGGGTGTACTTGTGAGTGCACTGGAAATAAGAGAGTTTTTTTGCGATGTAGATTATCTCTGATATTCGCTCCGAGCCGATACAGAGGTTGCGCCCCCTCTAGCCAAAATCAGGCAACATTTCTTGCATGTAAACAAACGGTTTAGAACATATATACATACGTATAGCTGCTTGTAATTGGCTGAATAAGACAGCAGGAGAAGATCGTCGTTCTCTCTCTAGCTTGCCAAGTGCCAATCACAAGCAGCTGTACGTATGTATATATGTTCTAAACCGTTTGTTTACATGCAAGAAATGTTGCCTGATTTTGGCTAGAGGGGGCGCAACCTCTGCATCGGCTTGGAGCGAATACTCACCTATACCAAATACACGTTGAGGCTTTTTTCCTTCAACAAGTTTTTCAACCATGTGGGGGTGGACTGATTTAAATCCTCAGTATATGCAAATAAACGTTCCGTGTTGAAAATAGAGTTGAGCCTTTCTAGTTAGTATTAATAAAGGAAATTGCTGAGTGAGACAGTTTATTTTTTTTCTTCGAGTGAAAAAAAAAACAGTAAAGCAAACAGAAAGATATATTTATCACCCCCGTAACGACGTGGGTTTTGAAAAGCTAAGAATTTCAAGCATCAAAGTAACATCCGTTGCTCATCTCGCTGAAAGGCTGTGCGGGCGGGCAGATTAGTTTGAATAGCGATGCCCCCCCCCCCATCCTTTCATTTGCTTGGGATCTCGGGAATGTAAAATTATCCTGGATCCGAACTTTCTAAGGATTACTCGGTTAATGAGAACTTTGGACTTCTACAAAGTTTCCCTCATCAGTAAATTATAATTAATTGTTTAGGTATTTTTCACAACAAATGTGTTTCGTGCGTTTTTACGATTGTGTGGTTCAATTTTACGACACCCTTCAACAATGATTTTCAAATACCCAATGTACAAATTTTACGACAATGTTTGAAATGAGAATTAAAAGGTTTAAATTTTTTTTTAAAGAATACTAGTCCTAGTTTTAAGTCATTGTCGACGAATTTTCATAAAATCTGCCAACTTCAAAATACATGTACTAAATTCTAATGTGATTCGTGTGGATTTAATAATTCATCTAATGTATTGACCCAACAAGTAAAAATGTAGCACAAAGGGCAAACAAAAAGTAGAAAAGTATCTTCGTGAAATTTCTGGTGCTCGAACATATTATTTTTCATATGTTTTAATAGTTATCTCTCCACTTTTCACGTGCATGGTTCTACGTTTCATTTGAGTTAAAATACCGAGATAACATTATTCGTACGTTATATATATATATANCCGCTTATATATTTGACATGCATATATATATATATACAAAGCGTCCACGTTTCCACTACGGCCGAGAAATACAATTTTCCCCGAATAAATTCTCATCCGCATAAATTTTAAAGCTCTAAATTAGGCACTCGAGTAAAAGCAGTTCACCGGGAAAAAGTCGTAAAATCCTTATGCAACATTTGGCCATGAATAAGGCATGAGTGTCGAAAAGGGGAGGAAAGAAAAAAAAAAAATTCCACTGTGCCAGCATATTTATTCAGCGAAAGGGAAAAAGCTAATGATGACGGCATCCTTTCATTCGCATACATCTATATAATATACCGGAAGGGGCTTGAAAAGACTTATTTCAAAAGAAGAAAAAAAAAGAAAAAAAAAAAAAAACGCTTACGCACGTTGTCGGCCTAATACACGGATCAGCAAGTTTTATCGTTATTGAGAGAACCCACCTACTTTTATCCGTATGCACATGTATTATACATTAGTCAGCCTAAACAACAACAAAAACAAGCACAGCTTCCGTACGGCATTTTTCTTGAAAGCATCAGCAATTTTCCGGTGATGCAGCTCATGCATTATAAAAACACACATCCTTCCCTCTCGGACCTCCCATCCGGGTGACCCAGTTCCATCCGATGCGCTTTGCCGTGAAATATATATTTTATATCCGCAGATTCGAGGCAAGAGAGCCCGATATCAGGCCCGATGCCTCCTCTTCGTCGTAACTCTCGGTCGGAATTCCTCCGTATCACTGCATAAGTACTGCACCTCGCGATGGTCCATCGGAAAAGAAACAAAAAAAATCATCAAAATGCGCTCTCTCATTAACAAACAAAAAAAGGTAACAAATAATTATTTATTGTATACACATTGATAAAAGTAGGAGTTACTGGACTATTGTTTTATAAACAACAATACAATAGAGTACACCATTGGAGACATGGAAACCCCCACTTGTATCAATAATGCTTACGATAGAAAATTATTTTTGACTTTTTAATATATTAATAATAGAAGTGTATAATTTTAAAATATATTTTCATTTTCAACGTTCAAAATATCTCCCTTTGGTCTACAATTAGGTCTTTGCGTGAAAAATTCTATTTGATCCGTCTTATATAATTTTGAATTTCTTTTTTTTTAATTCAAAACTTTACAAGATATAGCCCCTAAAAGATTCTCTATTTTTCATAGCTCTAGATATACTCCTTGCGTATGTGACGTCATGATAATGCATGCGACAAACAGTCATTTGATTTTTTACTAGAACTCGAGTAAAAATAAATAATTTTTCTTAAAACTTTCAGGAAAACTTGGTTTTGGTATTATGTAGACAAGATTAAATTTTGAGCGAATTTATTGTAGCTATTTATACGTTATTTGAGGTTATACGTATGTTCGATACTTTTTTCGAAACGCTGTATCTTTAAAAGTTTTATATCGCTTTTTATATTTCTGGGCTCATTTTTTTCATACTTAATTGTAGAACACTTACGTGTAACGTATACTTCACAACGTCACATATATATGGCGTTTTATTAATAGAATTTTTCATGAAAAGACGCAATTAAATTAGACAATCCCAACAACTACTGTTTGACTTTGTCATCCCCGCGTTGTGTAACATCAAGTAGAGACAGTCGAGTAAGGTAAGACGAGCCATCGACGGGAGTAGAATGAAAGCGTGCAAAAAATCGGTGTAACGAATCAGAAAAAATTTACTTTCTAACGCCGATAAAAAGAATTATGTATGTACCTATTAAAAGTGCGTGCATTTATTCCATGCGTCAAAGCGCGTGCTTGAAAATAAAAAATATCATTAATTCAGCTCTCACCGCGCTCTGTGGACCGTGACACTAGCAGTTTCTCCACGTGATTTCAATGCATTCTATTTCGCATGTAAAAGAGAGCCACTGTACAAATCTTTCAGGATTCGTATACCTACATAAATAATCTGCTCCGAGTTTTTTTGAGTGTATACTCATGGCGAGCGCTCTCTTATAGGCTGCTGTAGCGAATCACTATTGGAGGTAAGTGTTTTGCTTTGGATACTTATACGTATCGTATGGATATAGATCGAGATGAATGCCAAAAAGTTTGTGTAATGTGTAGCCTATATAAGTAGTGTACGAGTGATTTGGAAATCCCAAGAGTTAAAAAAAAAAGAAAAAAAAAAAAAATTAGTTTAGAGGCACACTTTTGGAAACAAGTTTTTAACTTCCATGAATACATTATTGAATAATTTGTACAGCCTGCCTTTTGAATGAGCCTCAGTAGGACTTTAGATAAATTTTTTAAATGTAAATTCACTTTTTTGTTAATTTCTGGATGTAAACTTTTTCAAAAACTTTCGAGGTCAAGTGCATTTTTATTTATTTCCTTTTTTTTTTTTAATTTAGCGACTCAAAACTACAGAACTTGTGGAAAACTGCAGTTGACGTACTTTTTTTTTTAAATGAGATAAATCGTGTATTCGCGTCTGCGTTCTGGTTTATTTTTTAAAAAATGGACAAATTAAAAAATTTTTTAATCACCATCCAAATCGTAATATAACAGCAAACGCGTAACTCAATGCGTTACATGTGTAACAGAAAGTATTATCAGTCAGCCCATCACAAAAATGTATATCAATGAATGTCTTACATTTTGCAGTGAACACCAGAACACTTTATTCGTATTGTTGTATATTGGAAATTTAGAATATTTTTTTCTTATTAAAGTGATCAGCAGAAACATAAAACCAACTTTTCTATGCAAAAAGATTTTTTTAAATCAACGAAATTACACCTTACAATGGAATTTTACCTTTATAATTCGTAAATATCGTCAGCCGAAAAATAAATAACGATTTATACACATCAACTTCCAAACGAAATGAATTTCTCGCTTTACTGAGTTTAAATACAAATTAATTGTCCCATCAAGCTTAACAAAATGAATCGCACGTATCAGTTTGTTCACGTTTGAAAATGCGCTCAATTTAATATAACCGAATGCATTAATTGATGCAGCGAAACGTATTTATAATGCAGAATAATTGACGATTGCACGAAAAACGTTGTTAGTTCGAAAATAACAATAACAGCTTAAGCTTGGTTAACAAATCTTGCAAGTAATTGATTCGAGAAAAAAAAGCAAAGGAAAAAGATCCTCGATTGAAATATAAGAAAAATCAGGCGTGGCTGCAGATTCGATTTGTCAAATGAATGGAAGCCGAGAAATGACGCCGGAAGAGACACTGCCGCAGTGATTATTTCGCGTCATTGCAGTTTCCCGGAGTCGTTATACAAGTGCTAGACAGCCTCACCGTGACTCCAGGGATCTAACACACCTCCCATCCCCCATCACCCCGTTAGTTTCTTCGAACAATTTAAATTTTTACTTCGATTCTATAGTTTGACAGTTGAACGATCCTTTCAATCCTTTTTTTTGTTGCCAGCGTTGTTAGATACTGTAGCGTATATTATGAAAAAGTTTAAGAATTTTACTGGGTATTCGAATGAAATATCCGTTACAGTCGTTACACATTTCCAACCTTTGCGTTGCCCAAAACGTTTTTAGTTTGACAAAAATCAAACAACATGGCACAATAGGCCGTTTGTCACACACAAACCATCCAAGCCAGTTGAAAGATGAAATAAAAAAAAGAATTGAGGATAAAAGCACCCTCGACTGTGTCCGAGGTGCCGAAAAACATCCAAACCTCTCTCGCGAACTTTATTTTCCCGCTTATATATTTGACATGCACCACCGGGTCGGGGGGCGAAGGGGGGATTAAGAAGAGGCTCCGCTGAATACTTCACAGTCCAATCTGGGCCGCTGTGCGCTCTCTGCATAGGTGTTTAGTTGTCCTAATGGAAATATCCCTGTACCACGTGACACGGCCATATATATATAAGCGCGCGGTGGCTCGGTCGGCTAGGTCGTGGATCGGCACGCGAGAGACCGTGGTTCGATTCCCGGCCAGTGCGACTTTTCGAGCGAGTACCTCTGTGAATTTTCACATGTGCTTTTTCAATGCTCCTCGAGGAGAGAATAAGGCGACCTTCTCGCAGTATAATTGCCTAATTTCCCCTTACCCCCCTCCTGTAATGGAAGGCCTCCCATCCCTATTCCCTTCCTTCTCCAAAGTGCTAAGTACCCTTAATATAAGGAGCCGGACGTAGAGCACTATAATTGAAAAAAAAAATCATAGCTCGAGCTCGGAGGTTGGAACGTATACGTTCCAANTGACTATTCGAGAAAGAGTAGTACAGGCCTTATGGCAGAAATTAAGTTATTATTTTTTTCGTAGTGGAAAACGTGGTAAACGTAAAAAGTTATTGAAGTACATATTTTTAACATTCAGAAGTATAGTTTAACCTAACATCGAGCTGCTTGTTTACCTCTGAGCAGGCGCAACAGTGACAGTGGCAGCAGCAGAAACGACTAGTTCAATGTAGGGTTAACTGTACTTTTTTACCTTGAAAACGCTGTTTACGGCCTTAATAAACGATTTCATAGTATGAAAAAATAACAAACTAACTCTCATTATGTTAAAAATATGTAACCCAATAAGTTTTTGTGTCACGTGTCACGTGGTACAGGCATACATTCCCAATACCTGTGGCCATAGACATACAAGAAATATAGACTGCTCATTCTTATGTAAGGCTGTAAGGCCACAGTTTATACAGTTGCGATACTCGATCTGAAAAAGCGTACCAAGTTTTCGACTCCGTATATACATACCTAGTTAGAGGTTAGAGAGCGCTTGGTGGCTCAGTCGGCTAGGTCGTGGATTGGCACGCGGGAGACCGTGGTTCGATTCCCGACCAGTGCGACTTTTCGGGCAAATAAAGGGTGAATTCCACATGTGCTTTTTCACCACGCAATGCTCCTCGAGGAGAATATAAGGCGACCTTCTCGCAGTATCATTGCCTAATTTTCCCTTACCCCCTCCTATGATGAAAAACCTCCTATTCCTCTTCCCTTCCTTCTCCCAAGTGCTAAGGGCCCTCAGTAGTGCTCTTTATAGCAGCCGAACGTAAAGCACTATAATATAAAAAAAAAGATCTATAGGGGTACCCTGACATATTTGATACAGTACGCTTTGAGTGTACCTGTGAGCGTATGATTATACAAGAGTGGGAAATCCATAGCGAGAAGGTACTATCTTGAATCTGTGCTTGATTATGGAACCCATGGTAGAGGCAGGATAAAGGTATAATTAGGCAATTTTTGTTTGGTATGCAGATGAAAAAACTATTGATGGGGGTTTACAAAAAGTCTTGAGGACCCTGGTTTCTTCTTAACCAAGAAATTAATCGCGATGGCGTTATGACTTTTTATAGGACATCGTGGAAAAATTACTTTTTTATAATTGAATTATGATGTAATTAACAGTCATATTTCGGCACTATTACAGCCAATATTGATTTAAGGGATTTTTCTGTTACCATAAAATTTATTAATTGAAAAGTTAACAATTGTTCAATATTGTTAAAGGGCTTATGCCTTTGTGAATTTAATCAACAATATGAGTATGATGTGATAGAATGACTACGTCACCCACTGGGCGATTTTTCAAGTTTTACTTGTCACTGTCGTTATTACTATTCTGGTTTCAGTAAAAAAAAAAAGAACGTGCGGTATTTTAAGTACAAAGAAGTTGAGACATTTTTTTTTCATCCCAAAGCTATCTATAATGATTTGTACAGTTTAAAATAAAACACAGTGAAAGGATATAGAAAAATTATAGTTATAACGCTTACATAATATTGAAAAATAGTTTATTTCAAATCCATAGTTTTAAGGCTATTGATGTCAGTAATTATCAATGTGGTACAAGATCTTCAGGTGCAATATTTCTGTAATTTTTGTGAAGCAGCGAATAAGAATTTTCCAATGGGATTGAAACATTATTTCTCATTATCGTCAAATTTTTTTTCATCCACACATAAAAAACCTACTCGTACGGTTCCCTTAGGGCAAAGGTCTGAAAAAAACGGTTATCTTATTACGTCTCTCGACAATCGTAATAGTACTTTTTCTTAATACTTAGTAAAAAAAATAAATAAAATTTTAGATGTTTCAACCGAAAAGCCAGCCTCCAACACTTTAATCAGCGTTATTTGAACTCTATAATCACTGAGCCAACATAACAAACTAGCTGTATAAATATCCCAAAAATGTCGAAATTATTTTTACAATTTTTATTAAATCGAAATGTATGGTAGTGAGGTATCCTTTATTCTGCTTTCAATTGGATACCTCAAAAATGTCCCCATTTTAATGTTACAAGTTTTTATCAACGTAAAAAGTCACAATAAATAGTAATTAAATCATCAAATAGCTTCATTAAGATTGCGAATTGTTCTTTTAATAATATTAATAATTGTGCGACATTCAGTTGCGTAGAATTGTTGAAAAACATTTGAAAAATCATGCCAAATTTATTCGTGATAAAGAAATACTACGATTACCCACTTTATTTTAGAGAATATCGCTACGGAATAACTTGCCACTTTAACGTTTAGTTTTATGGAAATTGTCGTGAAATCGATTGTAACTTCTGAAATAAATTGATAAAAATACTAAAAAATTGAATGACTACATTTATTAGGAGAAAATCAAAATAAAAGTATGAATTATTAGTCTTTATTCTGTTACTGAAAAATCTGTTAATTCTCGTAATTATAATTATTAGGCACTTTTCTGGCATTTTCTTAATTTTTTTGTATAGTTTTTGTAAGGATATAAGTATGTCTATTACAAAAATTAACCATCGAAGAGCGTTTGTTCAATAATGGCCCCTATGTCACCTTGCCCCTTGTAAATCACTTTAAAGATACTTCAATAATTTGAAAAACATTAGATCTTAGAGGATTACTTACTTACGAATGCTCGAGGCGAACTTTCAACTGCAGTCTAGAAATTAGAGAAGGATTTAAAATTAGTTGTTAATGATATTCGTACATTGATTTTGGAGTTTACTTGATGATAATATGAGATACAATATGAGCAGTAGAATAACACTATATCTAAATTTTATTTGATCCTCATTTTTTAATTTTCTAATTGTTTATAATATACATATTGTGCGCGCATGTGTGTACTACACATAAAGAAAGTAAAGGAAAGAAATTTACCATTGTCAAAAGAATCCCAGCAATGACTAGCAGCAGCAACGACAAGAACCTCATGGTGCTTGTATATTGGCAAGAAAAAAAACTGATTGGATGTGAACTTATTCCTTCTCAATCGATGTGGTATCTGCTAGAGAAAATTGTAGCATCTATATACCAAAATTATCTCTCTCTTCTTTATAGAATCAGCTTTGCAAATTTGCCATTACGGGTAAATAGACAGTTGCCAAGTTGAAAATAATATCTACGCAACCAAGTACTGACGACGTAAGTTTGTAGATAACAGGCTGTTTCTAATAGGTTCGCAGTGTATCATGAGAAAGAGGGAGGTATTCAAATATGATAGTCAGTGAGTTTAAAAAAAAAAAAAATAGATGACGTGTGAACATAGTTCCTTTAAATGGTATGTATCTAAGAACAAACTCAAGTAATGACATAAATATACTTAAGGACTTTCCACAACAGTGCAAAAAAAATAGGTTATGCTTGTGATTGTACGTACTCTCATATGCTATAACATTGAAGCACGATCCACGTACGTGTTTGATTTTACTGCTGGTTGTGAATGTTTTATTTTAAAATTTGCATATTTCTGCATATATTTACAAGTTTGTACAGCTGGCATTTGCTAGCCAGATCATTTCCAATAGACTGAGACACACGTCAAATTTTGGCTATAACTTCTCATACTAAGCTTTTTTTTGGACGACTCGTGCTAGTATGTGTAAGCAAGATAAGATGAATTAAAAAAAAAAGAACCTTGTACGGAGTCTGTCAGAGCCTGACTGCTAAGTACATTAATAATATGTTACAAAAAAATATCTAGAAGGAAAAATATCTAAAAATATCCATGTTAAAATATTACGTAGTCAATATTGAATATCTACGAGCACATCTCAGGTGGCGCTGCTAGTGTTAGAGTTCAGTACCAAATTTTCCAGCATGAAACCATCTTCTGGGAACGGTTCTATTTTTATTAACAAAAATTCTATTTTCATGTGATAATTTATGAAATTCATACTCATCACACGATATTGGTATACATATCGAATTCAAAATATTTTAAAGTGACTACTATCTATCTACACTATCTTCGTTATATAGAGTCGAAATTAATTCCATACCAGCCAGGCAAGGTTCGTCAGCTCATCAGATGTGCCATACATATAGGTATGTGGCATCTCACATCTCTCGCGCTTCAGGCTCTACTCGCCAGGTGGCCAAGCCCCTAATATTCGCTCCCGTCAAGCGGCGAAATTCCCGCACGATTCATATATAAGCGCGATCGAGTCCCTTTAAGCCCACACCTCCTCTGTGTCTAAGGCAGGGAGCACGTCATCAGCTCTACTGATGAGTCCTGGCGTGCTCTCGGGACGAAACACCTTTTTCTCTCTTATAGATGACCTCTTCATCTCTATATTGGCGATCCTACCCTTCGAACCTATATGATCTCTATATTGGCGATCCTACCCTTCGTACCTATACTCTCACGCATCTCTACATCTTCCACGCCGGGTACACGCTAACGCAGCAAATCCCCACACGATTCGCTCATCGCACGAACCCATCCACGCACGGCGGCAACGCACCCCGCACCACACGATTCGCTCATCGCACGAACTCGTTCACGCTCGGCGGCAACGCGCCCCGCATCTCTCGCAACGGCATCCACGCACGGCGGCAACGCACCCCGCACCACACGATTCGCTCATCGCACGAACTCGTTCACGCTCGGCGGCAACGCGCCCCGCATCTCTCGCAACGGAGCGTGGAAGACCCGGAGATTCAACGAGACTTCTTCTCAACATCTTTCTCCCTCTCATGCCTTCACACCCTCGACTTTCATATCGTCACTTCCTCCTGTTACACCATCATCGTCATGACTAGGCGGGGAGTGATGTGGCGTCTACGGAAGCGTCTAAGCGCCATCTGCTTGCGAAGTCGGAAGCATGCATATTTTTCTGTAAACAATGCACAAAACGATCGTGTAGTAGTATCCATACTATGTACTCACAACGCACGTTGTGCTCAACCATGAAAGTTTGCTTGTTATAAAATTACGAGAATTAAACCTTAAATTAACAAATTAAAGCAGTTTTTTGCTTATACGATTAAGGTATGTATCACTGTCGACTGAAAAAAGCTCATTTGAGTTTAATCATACATGCAATGAAGATTTATAGGTTATTTTCAAATATTTTAGTGGTTGTTTACATTTTTTGAAGACGTATCCTGGTGCTTATTATGTGTTATTGAAGTTTGATTGCTGAGACTTGCTGCTGATTAAGAAAGGGTAAATTTCGTAAAAAACCAAGGAATGTTAAAAGCAGCATAAATTACTGAAATATTGATGTTTTATTGTAGATGTCTGTGAAAATTAAGACAGTACAACTAAGTATGGCTGATAAAGTTATGAATGTGCCTGTAAGTGATAATAAAATACGCAAAAGAACATTGTTGTGCTTGTGCAATATTAGCTTATAAGAGTATATCCTTTTACAAAGTATTTTTTTATTTTCCCCACAATAAATGGGTTCATTTTTAAAATCTAAAACAAATAAAATTTTAACTATTAGAAAAATAATTTTTATATGAATTTATTTTAGATTTGTGTAATTACCATTAAATGTTGTAATTGATTAATTTATTAAATAATAGAGTAAGGCATCAGAAAATGACCCTAAAACATTTGAACATAATCTATAATACTTATTGCATATAAAACTACCCTCAAATGAGCTTTTCTTAGTCAACAGTGATACATACCTTAATCGTATAAGCAAAAAACTGCTTTAATTTGTTAATTTAAGGTCCAATTCTCGTAATTTTATAACAAGCAAACTTTCATGGTTGAGCACAACGTGCGTTGTTAGTACATAGCATGGATACTACTACACGATCGTTTTGTGCATTGTTTACAGAAAAATATGCATGCTTCCGACTTCGCAAGCAGATGGCGCTTAGACGCTTCCGTAGGCGTCTCACATCTCTCGCGCTTCAGGCTATACTCGCCAGGTGGCCAAGCCCCTAATATTCGCTCCCGTTAAGCGACGAAATTCCCCGCACGATTCATATATAAGCGCGATCGAGTCACTCTAAGCGCACACCTCTTCTGTGTCTAAGGCAGGGAGCACGTCATCAGCCTTACTGATGAGTCCTGGTGTGCTCTCGGGACGAAACACCTTTTTCTCTCTTATAGACGACCTATTGATCTCTATAAGACGGTATAGCCTATACATGATATTTATCTGACGAGCCCTGTGACCTTTGATTTCTTGTTCTTCTGCTAATTTGTTTTCTCTTGATTAATTTTTATTCAATAAACTAAGGTAAAAGACCCAGTTATGAGACAGGTTTTTGATATGAGTCGCGTATTATAAGTGATTTTCGTCGTATAAACGGTGTATTATCCTAATTTTCAATCAAATAAGTAATATTTACTGTCAAAAAGTAAAAAAATATTTGAACTCTGACTTTTAAAGTGTTAGATATTATTAAAAATTATTTTATGTTCGTTGTTCACATGCTCTAGTTTATGGAACATTGATTTGTACTATGACCCGGTGTTCCATAAATTTGCCCCTATTTATGAGACATAAAAGAAATTGAATTAACATACTTATAATGTATATATTATGTTTATTAACATATTTTACATGAAATAATGCACAGTAATAAAGTATTTAATAGCTTGTTATGTATTTTACAACTAAGTAAATTAAAATAAATACTAATAATGGTAGGATCTAAAATACACAGGTAAATCTTGAACCTAAATATTAGACTTTGAAAAATAATTTAACGCTAAATGCCAATAAAAAGATAAAAATAAAATCGTTAAGACTCTTTTTTCATTTCTTCTTGTAGTTTTAAAATCTGTTCTTGAATATTTTTTGTCATTGTTTTTTTTTGCATCAACAACTTTCTTTTCTTCTCTAGCAATTCCTTTTTTTTTCAGCTTTTTTTTCCTTGATTTCTTGCTGTCTTTCCTTCTCTAATTTTTCGGCATACTAAGCATCAGATGTTCCCGCAGAGGGTAATCTTGGTTTATTTAAGCCTTCTACCTTTATTCTCTTTTTTTTCGGTAAATATTTGGAAGGCAATGTAAATGCATTTTGAAAACTGGCGGTAATAGCATCTGTTAAAATATTTTATACATGTTATTGTTAATTATTTACATAAATACATATATTATTAAAAATTGTTCATTTATTTACCATTTGACTTGGGCCTATCTGGCTCAGAACTCAACAGTTCCAGTCAACTATTTTCTTTTCTTCTGTTTCCGATAAAATAGGAGGTGGTCCAGTCTTGCTTTGGTTTGGATTTTGCTTCTTTCTTGATAAAGTTGACACAGGTACGCCAAATGCTTTTGCAACTTTTCGAAGTGACATCCCAGAATCAGAGGCTTTAAGGGCATTTTTTAAATTAATTTCAGAATAATTTTTTCTTTTAATGGTTCCCTTTTTTTTCCTCTCTTGTTATTTTTCTTGATGACAACACCAGATTTGTTAACTTTTGAGATTTCACTTTTCAACACTTCATGATTGTCTAATTTTTTTCTGGTTTTCATCGTGCAACTTTCTCAATTTATTTTAAAGGAATCTGTTCTATATCATACCCTTTTTCTGAATCATACAAACAATCTAAAGAAAAAAATACAAATTTCTCGTTAAAACTATTTTACGTAAGCTTCGCTTTATAGGTTAGAAGAACAATTTTACCTCAAAATCAGCGTTGTTTCAATTACATGTATTTTCACGCATCAACAAAGTAACTTTAATATTTTTTCTTTATTAGTAAAAAAAAGTTTCACAAGTGATTGTGTAAGTACGATAAACAACCGAAAAACTTATTGACAATCGCGTATGCTTGTTGTCTCGTAAAACGGTGCAATGCAAGTAAACACCTTAGCCTTAGTTTATGGAACACGCACTAGACTGTCTCATAAATAGGGACAACCCTGTCTACGGTGTATAGATTATGAAACACTCGAATATTTTTGAAAATTATTAAAAAATTAAATATATTTTTTTTTATTTACGTTCTAGGATTGTAATATTACAAACAACTAGTTTTTTACTATATCTGGAATGCTTTTGATTCTCTAATACGGTAGTTTATAATGGGCATGTGAACCTATACTATGGTACGAATGGAAGCCACTTACAGAAGAGACGCGGTGCACTTTTACTTTTTATTTTTTTTTTTCAAATAAAAATCTTCGCAAGTTAGATTTAATTCTAACAGTTTTATTGTACCATACTTATAAATAAAAATAAATATTTCTACCGTAGATATATATAGACGAATGTTTTTAAAATTAAAGATTTGTGGTGGTGTCTCATAAATAGGGACAGTGTCTCATAACTGGGTCTTTTACCTTATTCAAACATCTTGTAGTGAGTACCGACTCCATAAACTGCCACGTGAAAATAGAATTGTAATCAATTAAAATATAACCGTTCTCTGAATATTGAATGATTTCATGCTAAAAAATTTGATACTCAACTTCGGCGGGACCTAAGCTAGCCAATGACTGAGTTAGCGAAAAGATCGGTTAGTCAAGTCAGTTAATTGAGGGGGTTCAATTTCAATCCCTCGCTATATTCCATGGGACGCTCTCTATAGTTTGGTATGTCGTCTGTCTTTCTCGCTCCTCTGTGACAACATAACCTTTTGTAGTTCCTACCTCGCTTATTGATTAGTTTCTTTTTTAACCAGTACCCTCGATATGTTCAATAAAATTAAATACGATTATTAGATATTTTCTTATCATCGATAAAATTTTCATCTAAAGTTGATTGTTAATAAGCGAGGTATATGCAATAGAAGTGCTTTAAAAGACGACAGCCCATAAGCCAACATGTTAAAATTAGCTAAATATAAATATTTATTACTCGGCTCCTAGGAACCCTAGTGCCTTCAAAATTTGACAGTGCCATTTTCGTGACTTTATTCATTCGTAGATAAATTTTCATCTATTTCTCATTGTTAATTCTGTAACCGATAGAACTCCCTTAAGGTCACGTGGTCATTTATTATGAGTGCAAGGGAGACCACTTGCATTGCAACACTTTACATTGTATGATCTTCTTATTTGAACGTAAACGATGGAATTATAAAGTTCAATAAGTTGTTAGTATCAATAGTTATTGTAAAAATGATTCGATCGTAAAATAAACAACGTTTATTCAAATAGCCATGATTCATGAAGATTACTGTCTTGGCTCCACAAGTGAGACTGCTATATATATATATAATGAGCTTTTCTTAGTCGACAGTGATACATACCTTAATCGTATAAGCAAAAAACTGCTTTAATTTGTTAATTTAAGGTCCAATTCTCGTAATTTTATAACAAGCAAACTTTCATGGTTGAGCACAACGTGCGTTGTTAGTACATAGTATGGATACTACTACACGATCGTTTTGTGCATTGTTTACAGAAAAATATGCATGCTTCCGACTTCGCAAGCAGATGGCGCTTAGACGCTTCCGTA
>NW_019379616.1:331477-376412 GCF_000648655.2 Copidosoma floridanum | reverse complement strand
AAAAAAAAAAAAAAAAAAAAAAAAAAACAAAAAAAACTTACTACTCGTACATGGCCCTGCGGAGAGAAGAGAATATTTCCAGAGAGCGCCGAGAGATCCACATCGGAGGAAGAGATGTGGGAGCCGCGGGCGTTCGAAATATTTAAATTCAACCGTGGAGGAAAAATTCAAGCGCAGCTCGTTCCTTCCGCGCTCTCCGAAAACACAATAAAAAAAGAGAAAAGGTGTGGTACGGAGCCAAGTATAGAACCAATGAGAAAAAGAGGAATGGGGAGCCCCGACATTGTTCCCGCTAATTTTCTAGTGCCATTGGCAAAAAACCTACGAAGAGTTTCGAATCCTTGGCGAAAGCTCCCAAGGGAGGAGCTCAAAAAAAAAAAAAAAATGCCTCATAGCCCGACAAGAAGGATAACGCTGTCACTAATATTTTGGCACGCTTGTCCATGTTATTTTGCCAGAGGCAAAACACAAAAAGCATCGAATGAATATCAGCGCTCGATGTGCCAGAACCGACAGATGGGGAGCAAATTTGAGCGCTGTGTAGACACATGACGCATCGCTATACGTATATATGCTGCACGAATGTACTGCCGGTGGTGGTGCAGCTATTGAATTAGCCGTGGCCGAGAGGAGTCGGCAAATAACTGCCAGCTCCTACCTCCGAAGCGACAGATTGAGCTTTCGCGCAAAGTTTGCCCACTAGCTCGTGCGCCGCGAGCTTTTGGCTAACTCGGTACATTAGCCGCTTTGACTAATGTAGCAGTGTGTGTTGGATGCCTTTTCCGAATTTGTCACGCCTAGGCATTCAGGCTTCAAGTGTAGTGTTGCGGTGTGCATACATGGTACGCACGTCTACGTCTAGTACGTCGGGATCTCCGAAAATTACAAGCTTAAATGTTGTACCACAGGTGTTTTGAAAAAAAAAAGTCATTTTATTTCAATTGAATGGTTACATCAATTAAAAGTTTATTTTACTTTATTTTCCAATAAGTAAATCGGTACAAAAATCATCTTATCGCTGATCACTCGAAGACTGACTTAATTTCATGCTTGTTATTCGATACGTTCATCAAGCCCATGATTTTTCGGATATTCAAACCGCACATATATATATATATATATACGTAAAGCGAGAAAATCCCAGTCAGGTTGCCCGGGGCCCTATCCTCTAAGCGTGTCAGCATAACACAGAGATATCGTGATATATAAAACGAAAACACAAACAAAGCGTACTATCTTTTCCAAAAATACACTGCAACAAGCCCATTTCACAATTAAGTAGCAGGTAACAGCGGATTAATTTAATTAGTGATTACAAATTCATACGTATATTTAAAAAAACTCAAAATTAACCATTACAAAGTGTATTATTTCCTATGTATCCATCGTTTACAATTATACAGTATGCTTCTAACAAATGTGAATCTTTTCTGTTAAGTACTTATTAATGCACGAAAATATAAACAATAATCATAACAGAAAATAGCTAATAAAGCATGGAAAAATAAACATTGAAAATTGTTATTAAAACTATGTGCATATAAAAACTGTATAGTTAAGGTTATGGATCAGAAACTTACCAAACGATAGATTAGACCTTAGTATTTTTGTTTTGTTATTTTTACTAAAATAACATATTAATAGTACTATTACACTTAATAATAATATTTTGTGGATAAGGCTGACTTCTGTTTCAAAATTTAACAATTTAATCACCAACACAGTGTATGATATTACAGAATATTGTAACTATCTTATAATTTTTTTGCATGGCATTATGCATTGTGAATATTTTTTAAATTCATATCTTATTTACATATGCAGCCAAATGTTGTATTATCTGTCAAACTGACTCAAATGTATTTATTACTACTATTCGATCATTAAATACAGAACCAAGTACCTTAAAAAATTGTTATTTTGATCAGATAATTAATATTAATAGTAACTCGGAGATAAATTTGTGAACTCACGAATTCTTGCAATAAGTTTATCATAATAAAATATTTCAAGAACTTTTCATCAAATTCTATTTAAAATTAAAATAGCCTTGTAAAAGTACAACAAAATTTTTTTATTAAAATAGTTAATTAATAGTTATTGATATACAAATTAGAAATTGCAATGTACGGTGTTATGACTAATGCATGTACAGAAAATATGAAAATGAAATGTGTCAATAACTCGATAAAGAATTCGGTATTGAGACATACGACATACCTATTGTATTGGTAATGTCTCGAGCAATATAAAAAAAAGGCACCTTTTTTCTGAAGTACCAATTATAAATAACTACTACCATGTAAGAAAAAATTGTGGTGCGCATGCGCACAAAACATTTGTTGCTGCTGTGTTACGTGTTAGTCTGTGTATATTATCTCACTGACCGACACGCAGGACACGCTTAGAGGATAGGGCCCCCGGTGGCGTTGGCCCATACTGATGGCCCATACACACCTGCGACTGAATCGAGACAGATACAACCCAGGGCCGGTTCACCCTCTGCTCCTCCTCTCTCGAGCTAATTCATACATCACTTCCATTAAAAGAGGATGCATCCACGTATACCTACGTACTTGTTCGGGGCGGTGTTCGCGATAATTGACGTTTGGACGATCAATCGGGACACGCGCGTTAATACGGCCATCGCTGATTGCACTCGGCGCGCCACGAGCACTCGCTCCACCGTTATTAACATATGAATGCTACGCGATGGAGCAATTTTTCTCCCCCCCCCCACCCGCCCTTCCGACGTGGCTAATTCGCGGGGAATCCCCGTTTTGCGTGTATAGCGCGCGGCTATTGAAATGCGGAGAGGAGGAAGAAAGGAAGGATTTTGCAGGGTACGCGGGCGCGTGCGGGAGTTCAATCACCGACCAATTTGTGTGTACCTACTGTACGTGGTTATTTCGCTCTGGTGCGTTATGTTTTTTACTGCTGAGGCCGCTCGGGGCTTTTGACTGTTTATTTGATACGTGTTTTTTTTTCTTTTTTCTTTTTTTTTTTTGTTTATTTCTATAGGCAATTGGAGTCGATGTAAAATGGCATGACGTGCACACTTGATTGGTTATTGTGCGATGGGTGCGCTATTTTTTCTTTTAATTGTTGCTCAACTTCATCCACACGGAGCAACGCCAATTGACTCGTGAATTTTCGTTTCGTCACGTGCTGCGGGTAGCTGTATTTTTATTAAAAAATGAAAATAGCGTTTTTTCCGAATAATAAAAATATGCTTAGAAAATGAGCAGGGTTGAGACATCATTTTTTACTTTCATTGCATTGACAGCTTTGAAAAAGTCTAGTAAGTAAGATGTTTAAACATGTTGGATTGGGTTTTCACTTTTGCAAATACATTCCCAACAACAAAGTTTGAAAATATTTGCTGTGATAGGTGATACTACAGATGATTGAGGATTTTTTTTTATGTTACTTTGGTAACTCAAAAATTTATACAGTCGAGATTCAATACCATTTATAATACTGTGGATTGTTAACGAGTTACATACACTATATGTTAGTTCTTGCATATAATGCGTACCATAAAGAGAGATGTGTTCTATATTCTCTGATGTTTGTTTTGTTGCTCCCTTTCTTTCTGAGCTTATTATATTTTCAATTGGGTACACGCGTTGATTTGTATTGAAAAAGTAATTGATTGTCTGAATAACTACCCAATTTAACTACATTTTAAAAATTTGTATTGAAAAAATCAGCCAAATGATCGGCTATTGGGATATCGACCTTACTATACCAAAATGCATGTACATCCATAAGAAAAAAAAGAGAGCCGCACGCGTTCAAGATAGATAGCGAGCTCATCTCCTGTACAGGGCCACGAAAGGTTCGGAAAGTCTTCCCACGAAGGAGCCCTCGAGCCAAACGGAGCAGAAAACGTGATGGCGATTCTTTTCTTTTTTCTTGACGCTGGAGCTCGACGGTAAACAATGAAACCGATTTCCTCGGGTAGGGGAGAAAACGGAGTAAAGAAGCACCCATCAATAGACACTGCCCAGATGGTACTTTGTACGTATGTTCATACAGAAAAAAAAGGGTTACATCTAGTACAGTCTTTCTGACGAATAAGACACCAAGCACATACATCGGTACCCTCATGTATATACGAGCCATGAAATATTCATCCGGTCCTCGTGCGATATTGTTTCCAGTACAATACAAATATACGTACGTATAGGAACATATACAATGTATAGATCGTTTGTGCAAAGTAACCGATAATATGCGCGTGAGTATCGGTATGTGGTCCGGAGCCGCAAGAATAGAAAGCCAGTCGACGTCCAAGCGACGCGCACGTATCACGAACCAGGAAGGATAGAAGGAACTCGCGAGTGTGACGAGGAAGAGGAGGCTCTGTGACCTGAATCTCTCTCGGTCGCGCGCGGCTGTTCCAAAGCCGTTTTCTCCGGTCGTATGAGTGTAAATGTGCGCACGAGCACGCGCGTGAGTATGGATGAGCACCAAGGAGCCGCATTTTCTCTTGGGCGATTACTGTGGAATAAAGGGTGTCGCTGATGCTTTTTGTCTGCTAATGGCTCGAGTGGGTATAGGCGAGCGTCAAATATCAGGGGACGGGTTTCGGGAGTTATTGTATGCAGTAGAAACAGTCGAGTGTGTTGGACGCGTTGATTTCGTCCAAATAAGCTCAATTTAGTCTTCAAAGAAAATAAGTTGAAAAATTTGCATGTACTCTTCTCGTTCACTTCTTCTTGAGAAGCTCAAGCTGCCATAATATATCTGTCTTTTCTAACCCTCAAAAAAGTTCGACATTTGTAACCCTTACATTTTTTGTTTTGTGCAGGACCTACCCCTTCTCAAGACATCCACCCGGTATTATTAACTTGTTGAGCCTTGTAATTTAATACCCTTGTAAAGTGCTCATACAAAGATGATGGTAATCCAATTACATTGCGCCAGACATTATACTTTGGATTTTTGGTCTTGGGCCGGGGAAGTTGTAAACGATGAATAAATTGGACGACCACCATGTATCATTGACCACATGGATGTGCTATCAGTCTAACTGATTGTACCTGGTCATTTAGATGTGGGTAGTACTAAAACTGACCTTATAAAGGGTTGACGTTACTCACCGCGACATGCGCCCGTTTGATATTCAGGAAACGTGAGCACAGTAATTACAACTCCACTAATACCTAAGCTCTCGCCCGGTTGCGAGGTAGAAACGTCATTTATTTTACCGTCAAAATGGTTTGTCCAACACATTAGTTCATACGTTGAGTCTTGCTGGAGGATTTCGAGGTTTCTGAGATGTCAGATCGATTGCGGCGACTTTGGTGGGAAACTTTGCAATCGCGGACGTACGATCCGAGGATATCTAATGAAGGATATACACCGGATTTTCGGACCTTTGGGAAACTTTGGGTTTTAAAAGCTTTTAGTAATTTATGGCTGGATAGAAGATAAAGAGTTTCACCTACACCTTACCCTCGACGGTGCAATTTTTAGTTAAAACCACAGGAGCGCCTTTTGCAATTCGTACGGCCAAACGAATAATTGATCGATACAACTGGTTATTCCAGCAATTCCAATGAAATCACGTACCTCTGCCCCTATACAGTGCGTTCTCTTAACAAAGATTCAATGTTGTACAATTAGCATTTTTTTTTTTAATTGAAAATTCCATCGTTTGTACGATATAAAGTTCGTTCGTGCCGTGGACGTATACTCATTCGCGAGTCTTCATCAAGTGTACCAGTGCTCTGTTGAACCGTTTTAATAATGTCGTCCGGATAAAGAGAGGTAGAGAGAGAGAGAGAGAGAGAGAGAGAGAGAGAGAGAGAGAGAGAGAGAGAGAGAGAGGGATCGCCCAGCAGCAATTATCGATATCACAAAGATGAGGAATTTCCATCGAAATCTCTATATCTGTCGCTCCGGGTTCCTCTTATTGCAGCGACAATGGCCCGATAATAGGTCACCGTCATGTATAGGTTGTATTACATGTACATATACTGGTTTAACGTACTGACAAGGACAGTTAGATAGTTAAATTCAAAAATGACTCTCCATCATTGGGAGGTACATTATGATGAACGTGAATAATTTAATCCCTTTGTTGATTGTATACCCGTGGAATTGTTACTTTTTAATACTACAGAGGATCCCCCTGATGGAAAAAAAATGAAAGCATAAGTTGACTATAATGTATGAAAATTTTAAAACCAACCCAATATGAAACACTGCTATAGTTTAGTTGCAAGAAGCTGATACATAAAATCACACTGATGGTGCATGCAGTTTTTGGCATACTTATAAATTGGATAGTTTACAATAGCTTGCAAGAAGTGATAATAATTAAATCTAAATGCTTCGACAAACTCATATCAAGTATTACCCAATGGTAATAACTCAATAAAACTACGGGACACCCTATGAGCAGTTAAAAAAAAAAAAAAAAAATAAAAAAAAATAAAAGATCGAAAAAAGCAGTTTTTGGATACATGTGGTTGCAAGGGCCAGCGTGGACGTGGAGAAAAAAGATAAAAAGCCATTCGATTGTTTGGAACAACCTTTCAAAGTCTCATCAAGATCAAGCAGATCAACAGACATACCCCAGCTACCCCCTGTAGGCCGGAATATCCCTTACCCCAACACCCGGTCCATAAACTTTCTTAAACACACTTTGGGCTCCTCCGTATCACCCCTCGTCCGAGCAGGATCCATACATGTATATAACAGCCAGGAGGCCCATCACGTCGTCGTCGTCACCCCCGACGTATAATCAAATAAAAGATGAGCCCCGGTAAAGTTTCCGAGCCCTCCCAGAGCTCCCTCGTTTATCCAGCCATGGTGTATACACGTACATATACGTGGTGCATATACTTGATGTATATTCAGCGTATATCGATATGGTCTATGTGACCGCGCGCCCGAGCTATACTCTGCTTGCCGCAGATAGCCGGCGGGAGTCGTTTTATTTTGACAATATCAGACCACACCGGAGACAGAGACACCAACCCTGTACGGCTATACTTTACGCAACCCCTGTCATGTGTATTGGATGTGTTTTCACTCGCTCATACATACATACGTACAACGTATATCTTACATTAGGTGTAGAGGATGGAATTTTCGGCGAAGCGCGTCAGCAAGAAATATATAACATTATATACGGGTGTGTACACCATAAAGCGGGGGTGGTGCGGCTCAACCTGCCCCCCTCCCCACCTCCCCTCCAATCGGCCCTCTGGTGTATGAATAATTTACGAGCGGGTCGTTACCACCCCATCCCCCTCCCCTTTTGCTACTGCAGGTGTAGTACGTAATATACACGCACGGGAATGTATACGGGTGTAGCGGGGGGGGGGGGGAATAGCTATACGCGCGTCGCTCAAACGGCCACTGTAGGTAATTACACGGCGGTAATCGCATCGGGAGCCGCTTATTATCTCTCGCGCTGGCGGTCCTCCTCCAAACCTACCCCTAGTCCTTGCAGGAGAATTAAGCGCAATTTCAGGCGTGAGCGCCTCGCGTTGGCCGATCGGACACCGAAATGGCTTGTGCGGGGGGGATGGTGACGGTCCTGATCGAAAATCTCGTTGATGAGGTTTTAACGTGCATGAGGACGGGTCATGATGCTAGATGGCGTTTTTTTTTTTTTATTTAGTTTTTGTTTGCAGATACTTTTCATGGGGTGTCTGGACGTGGATTGTCTAAGGGGTATACATGATCATTGGAGGTTGTTGAATTAATATATATATATATATTTTTAAGACAATTAATACGTTGGACGCTCTTTGTTCAATCTATGCAATCTATACACACTATCCAAAGATACAAATTTTGCTGACAGCTTTTCTCGAGTCTTTATAAATGAGCTGAATCCTCGCAATCTTGGGTAACTTTTAATTAAAATGTAACGGGAAATTTGATTAATTTAAATGGAACAAATGGTGCTCTAAAGTTTTTAAATAAAATAATATTCGTTGCGTGCAATTGTATTTCGTATTAACTCTGATTAAAAAGAGATTTTTACGTTTAACAATCATAAATTAAACCTCGCGGTCTGTCCGAACCAACTGCATAATGAATAAAAAGTCTTTGATAGTGTAACAACCACATATTTAAAAAAAAAAGAGTACGTTAAAGTTGAAAATACTACATAGATGTATGGACTTGTCAATTATTCATGTTTATTACTGTAAGACATCATTAGCCAATTGTTTCATAGAAGTTTTTTTTCGTAAATAAAGCAAATAAAAGCAGACAATGGAATCCTCCGTATTAAAGAATTTAAATCCATCAACCATGTTTTCTTTGAATAAAACGGTTGGTTGAAAACATAAAAATGAATGATTTTTCACGCACTCAATTTTATTTCGAAAAGACTCGTTAATCTTCTCTCTTAAAATTAACAGTGCCCTGCGAGTTGATGTTGAGGAAAAAAAAAAAAAAAAAAAAAAAAAGAAAAAGAAATTTAATCTCGTTAATTCGTGCTGTTTATTTTGTCCCAACGAAACTCATTAAAAAGACATAGCTCGTGCACAGGCATGAAAACTTAAAGACCTCGCGTAAAAGCCTTCCGTAAGTTTAGGTACGTACAAACATGCCAACAAGATAAATTAAAAGTGGTAATTGCATTATCCAACCTCGCATCTTTATATGTATTTTCTCGTGCAATGGGACATCGTTGGATACACAACTTTATGCGTAATTGACGAGTACACGAAGAATTCCACGATTTGAAGTCTCTGTGAAATTCCAAAAGTAATTTCAACACTTCCGAGATGCTTGAACTACTATGTAGTCATCAGTATAATTTCAAGCACGACTTCTGGCAACTTTGCAACTATTTTTCCTCTGTCTTCAGAGATTGTGTTGCGATTTCATTGTGAGAAATTAAGTACTGATAAAATGTCCACTTAAAAGTTTATCGATCGACAGCTTTATATAATATACTCACTATTTTTCATATCTACAGACTGTTTTGTACCTTTTTTTGTGGAGAAATAAAATTTATATTTTTTCATGTGCTTCAGTACAATAACATCAAGAGCCACCCCCTTGATTTATAAAAACATCAATTTCAAGCAGGTCCTCTTACCCTCAGTCTTACTACCAACGGCTCGATCTATTCAATTTCCCCGTAAAACTGATACCACTTGTACAACCCAATCTACAACTTCGACAGTACCCATTACATGCACGCAGTATTTTACTGTCCATCAACTAAAGTGACCATATATATTTTCCGTAATTGAAATTATACCACATTCATTATCAACCTCGCAGTCTGACCATCATATATACGTACAATAATCTGTCTTGAAGAGTGGGTCAATTTGACGAAATCTTTGGAAAACGTTTCCACATCCATCCGATCTATTTTGACGCTTGGGTGGAATATAGTCATGACGAATTCTCCGCCCTACGTGAACTTCAAACGCCTTTTTTTTCACGTGCACGCACCACTCGAGCGCGGTCCGTTTGATTTGGCTCGATTAAAAGTCCATTGCGCGCAACATACGCGGCGCGTTTGACGGACGATGGTCGGGTAAAAACAAAAGCTGACGCCTCCTCTATATATTTAATCTACCAGCAACATCGGCGGGTGTATGCGTGCATATGCGCACCAGTCAAGCGTGACTGATTGAATCAAAGTGACTGAGAGAGAGAGAGAGGGAGGGAGAACAAGGGGTTGGAGTGCACGTCGGGAGCTAGTTGAATCTCGTTGCAAGAGGGTACGTGTGTCTATTTCGAGGTGCACAGGGTACCCGTGTGTGTAGCTACTCGTGAATATACTCACATGCATACACATGCGTGGTAATTGAATCATCTGTACGTTGTAGTTGGGACTGAGGCCATGGATATGCGGAACAGAGCTGCGGAGAATTTTCAGAGGAAGGCATCTATCTGCTTCTAATATGCAGTAGTAGCGTGTGTTCCGCGAGCTACGCGATCCATGTCGGGTCGCAAACTTGTGGTGGTACCTGTTGCGGTAAATTTGATACGCGAGAGGTTGCGGTGTAGTAGGGAATATGCACTAATAAAAAATTTTGCTGTCAGATATTAGACATCGGTTACGTACAAAAATATGATAATCCAGTTTTGCGTATGGTCATTTAGGTTTAGTTTTTCAAAGTAGTAACAAGAAAATTGGGGGATGATTAAGAATAGAGATACTCTGGATCTTTAATAGGAATACGAAAAAAATCACAATTACTTTATAGTTTCATTAAAAAAAAAAAATATTAAAACAAAACGAAACAAAAACTCTTCCACCTTGATCACTCCTTTACGTAAAATATTACGGTGAATCTCAATCCAAGGATCGAATTTTCCCATCACGTCAGGGTTAACTCATAATCTTAAAAAAGCGTCAAAGAAACTTCAAAACTCAATTATGTTAGGCCAAGAATCAATCAAACTTAAAAACTGCATGTTTTTGTAACCATTCCATTTCTAAATTTCCCTACCTGATCTTCACAAAATGCAGTAAAGAAGGTGTTTATGTACATTGAAACCCCGCCGCCCCAGAAGATAGACTAAAATATTTTCGTTTTTTCAATTCCATAATCGAATCGAATACATCTAAATCTCGTTACATTTAAGGGGGTAGTGTCACAATATATAGTCAATGCGTGCTCTGAAAGACATTATGCGTTCCGAAACAGACAAGTGATAATAAATATGGCAACGCCGCATGAGGCGAAAACCCTCTGTATATCTATATATATGTATAAGTATAGATTCATTCGGAGGTTATATTGTACGTAAACATTGAGTTGGTGGTGAAATATCCGTAAAAAATGTCTGAACGTTTTCGTTTACCAAATGCGAGACTTGTCAAAAAAAGTGTCAAAGAGAAAAGAATGAAAGCTATCGCGGCTATGACAGATGGTCGAAAAAAATGCCGATAATGCAGATTCCCTTCGACACTATAACAAGACGTTGCAACATCTTCACAGATCTTTAAGTACACACTTTTAATTCGTTATAAAGAACGGTGAATCTTCGGATGCTGTTTGTATAATACGATGTTTAAAACATACTATTTTACATTATATTTCAATTTCAGCAAAGTCTCAAATTTTTTTTAGTCGTAATCAGTAAAACACTCTTTCTCTCATAAGAGTACATGTTAAATGGGTAATTTATTTCTCGAGAACGGTGAAGCTAGGATGTCAGAAAATTTAATATGTTATTCTACGCATAATTGTTAGTTTATACAAATTTTTTCAAGGCGTTCCTAAATTTTTGAATTTTGTGACACTACCCCCTTAACCTTTATGCCCCAAAAACTACAACCTTCTAATTTTATACGCCTAAAATGCTATATTCGTTACTCGTTTTGACCAAATAACCTCAAAGTTTAATGAGGTTATTATTTTTTTTTTTTTCACTTTAAAATGACTTACACTCGCCTGCCTATATCCCTACGTTCCTGCATACTAAGGATCATTGATGTAGCCGTGTCGGACTTTTGTATCCTTTGGAGTGCTTGGATGAACGTAAGTCCTTTAATTTTAAATTACTCATTGTCGCTTCAGACTTAGCGAGGACCAGAGTGGCTATTACACTTCTGAGGTCACATGATGAGGACGCATACCTTTTTTTCATCTAGACTTGCTGCTGATGGTACTGGAGTTCTAGCTTCCTGAATATCTTGTTAAAACAAACGTTTTAAAAGCGCATTAGTTTAGTAGTTAGGGAGTTTTAAGGCGAGGGGGTAATAACCATCGAAATCGAAAGTTTGGAGTTTCAGGACTAAAATGTGTATAAGAATCTTCCTTACAGAGTTTCAAGATTCTTGGGTTGGGGCTTTTTGCAGTTATGGAGTTTGTGTATTCTTGAGATTTAAAGTTTGTAAAGATATCAAGTACATTTTAATCCTTATTTTGTAGAGCTGTATTACTTATCGTCTTACAAATCAAGTAAAAAATAACAAGAGAAAAGTATTAAAAAATAAACTACCTTGACAATAAAGGTAAAGATACGAAAAACAAAGTAAGAATTAGTTTCTGGAATCAGAATTCCTAATGGAACGAATAATGTTTTTCCGGATTCTAACCTAAAAATAGCAACTTTGCTGCTTGATTTTGGGTTCTCAGGCGAAAAAATAGAGTATCATTGTATTAAGTCTCATGATATCTTTTCGAGAATAAGTTGCTTATTAATTCTCTTGTGTTGATTCCTTTCCTCTATTATTAATATCATTTTCTTTAACTTTACTCACATTCTTGGGATCCTTCTGTCTGTCAGTTTTCGTTGTTCTTCGTTGATCCCATTTTCCACTCGATGCATTTCCTGTTTTTATTCCCACGAGTTCTTTTAAGTATGCGAGCCAGAAAACAGCAGACGCTTTTCCCGACCAAACAGAACACTACTCGTAAGTAAATTCGAGCACCCTTGCTCGAAATCGAACCCTCGATTCTCCGTTGGACTCCCCGTAGCCAACGGAACTATCAGCCCTTCCAAGTAATTACTGGCTCACGAAAAGTTAAAAGATAAACCCCAGCTGGTAGCACATACGTTTAAGAAAGAAAACTCGTGTGAAAGTTCTAGGGTGCACGTGTAAGTATTTTTTTCCAAGTTCCCGCTAATCTAGATCAGCTCGAGGGTCTCGCTCGTTCAGGTGCCCCTCTGGCGAAGGAACTTTCTTTGTGTACACAAAGTTCAAGACTGCTTGACTCGACTGCACGAAGATCTGATTAGCCGTTTGACTTGGAATTCGCCAAACTTTTTGGGATGACTCGGCAGCCTCGCCGAACGAACTTAATTACACCACGCCAAGTCTGCGAGTGTAAAGCTGATGAGTGACAAGGTGGGGGGCGACAGGAAGGGAGGACTGTAAGTATTTCTTCCAGTCACGGGCTTCTGTATACATATGCGCGTTGGATCATTCCCCTCCGTTTCTCTTTCTGTTGGTAATCAATCTTCGCACGTGACCCTGTAAACTATTTAAAGTCACGAATTTAACGCAAAAGGGGTGGTATGGAGGGGACAATCGTACGAAATTGCTGATAAGCAAAACTCCATACGTAACAGTCAATGTCCAAAACTTGAATTAAATAAAATTCTTTAACCTTGGTAAATCTGGCATAGGTTGAATGTTCAGATTGTATCAATATTTCTAATCGGTTAACTTACATTACATCGCCACTGTCGTTCCTATACCCTTAGAAATTGTTGTGAAAATTTGAAATCACCAAAGTCGGCTGTAAACTATTCCACATTTAATAAAATCCTGATACACGTTAATGTTACATTTATTTGAAGTGACATATTTAAAGCGATTTCATTTCAGCTCATCTTTCATTATGCGTGTCGTTTCGAAAGGTGTGATTCCAGGTGTAACAGTATTGAAAGTATTAAAACTTGAGTCAAAGAAAAAAAATAATAAACGAGCCAACGTATTGTAGCGCAGAGGTAAACATCATGAGCAGTATTCTTTTTAGAAAACGGCATAGGCATATACTATACATACACGTCAGCATCGTTGGATTCTCTTTGCACACGTGCAATGCATGATGAAACGCATTACCTTGGATATTCTACTCTCGATGAGTGCGCCGAGGGAATTTTAATGCCAGTATTAGTATACACGCAGAAATTCTTGACTCGAATTGACTGTTGAGCGATCGAACTCTCTGGATCGGAATTTATCGTGTGTATTTATTTTATTTTATTTTTCATGTGAACGAAGACGCAATTTATTTAGATTGGAAGAGAAAGGTTCGAAAATTGGATGGGAACGAACGAAATGAGCAGGGTTTTTCGGAAATAACGGGATGTCGGGGCGCACCGTATATCTAGTGCTTTATTGAATGCAATAAAAACAGTTGCAATCGGGTTATCCATCACATGGACAGCTACTATACAGGTGGGATAACAGTGCGAGGTGGAATTGAAATTTTAAATTGATCCTTGATATTGTGTGGTATGTTTATTCTTTGTTCGACACGGAGATGGCTCGGTTACAGGATAAATGGATGGATAAGCAAATGAAAAAATGGAATTGGTTGCATGAAATTTTTTTCAAATTAATTCCGTTTTTGTCCGCGAAGAATGTGCACTGACGATATGCGTAGCTTTCGAAAATGTATGAGGTTTCTCTTCGGTGAAACTTTGGCACGCTACGCGTGTGGGGTGCAAAATTCTCGACAGACCAAACATTTAGTTCAGTTGAAGACGATCATTTTGTTATTTTTCACTTTTCTTTCGTAAGTAAATCGAGCACCCTATCGATGGAATCGTATTTGACTTGCTGTTGCACCGAAAATTACTAGTGAAATATTTAAAAAAAATCTGAAAATGCTCCTTCAAATATTTTGTTTCTCGAATATTTAAATGAAGGCCAGAAACTTTATTGTTCATCCAGAAAATGTTCCAACCCTTGTTCACTTGGATACTTTAAAAGGAATACATTTTATGAACAAAATATTGAACAATCTGATCTTCCCAATTCCAGATACATTTATTGTGTATAAAATCTATGAGTAATATTGAGAACATGTGTCGTTCTGCACGGGCTTGAACAGCAAACGATACTCTTATACTTAGATGCATTTATGATATAGAGGTCCATGAATTATTTGATCACGTTTTGAACAATAAATAATCTATTTAGAATCACTTAAGCTTTATTATTTAAATTTTTTGTTTACGTGGTAGTCCTATTTACGTATTTTTCCTTGGAAATAAACACAGAAAACAACTCTTTGTAGAAGTTCGTGTTGCAATATCCAACACAATTTGTCGCTGTGTAGATTTAAGAAGCTCTAGGTAATTCCTAATAGTTTAACCAAATGTGTTATCTGACTTATAAATATGACTTTGTTCGTTGTCTGAATGATTTTGTGCCGCTTTGCAAGTCTGACCAGAAATCGAGTTCTTCTACTGCGATGCACAATAGACATACTTCACAGAAACTCTTGAAGACTAAATTACTTACTACAAAATTTTGTGGTCAATATCTGTACAATTCACATTTAAAAACAGTAAAACAAAAATCAAGCAAAGTCACTTAAGATTGTTTATTCGTGTCACCGGGTAGGAATTATTTTATCGTTAAATTTCAATCTTACGCCGGTTATTCCTCATCAATATCAAAACAATAGCTAGTAGCACGTAAAATCAATACTCCCATATTTCACGAAATAAAAGTGTTATGCCCTATAATTTTCCAGCAAACTCCGTTCTCACGCTTCGAGTGGCTCGACATTATCAACGCACCTTCGAGAGCCATCAACCAGGATACCAATGCGTCCATGGCTCGCAATTTTTCCCTCCACATCTTTCGCGCGTATGGTCGTAAAAAAACATACCGAAGATTTCCTGGAAGATTCTCGTTTTATACATACAGTATAGGTATGTACACCCACTCCCGTGCACGTGCCATCTCGATGCGCGGCAGTTACGGCATGAAATAACGTCCCGCTCGTAAAAAGGTGGAGCAAAAGCTTCGCACATATAAGGGTCGTATAGGTAGGGGTGGAGGTAAAGGGCTTTGAAGAAAGTGTACGTATATATAGATGATACTCGACGTAATCTGGGTATATTCCCCCTTTCCCTCCCTGATATAACTTGGCGCAGCTTCACGTGTACACCTTTATTGGATCCTGCCTACTGTTGAAGTACTGAAGTTTCTAGTCCAGATACAATAAACTATCCATGGAAAAAAGAAAATTAAAGTAATTTTGTAGATTTAAACATATCGTGTCATCTCGAAAAATGTTTCCACTTTCAAAGGTTGCATTTCAAAATAATTTTTTTTTTGGTAGGAGGGGGGGCTGTCGGGACACGTCACCGTGAACCATTAGCTCGTACGACTACGCTGCACAGACAAAATTATCCATCCGCCGACGTGCTCCTCGTTAATCTCCAAGTATCACGAGAGCCAAGGCATAGAGTGTATCCAGAAGTTCCTGCGTCTCTGGGAAGCCTTACTCGTGCAGTCTGGCAAAGATGGGGGGTGGGGGGAGTGAGAAAAGCAAGGTTCACGAACCGCTATGCACGATATGTATTTTTAAAATGGGGGGAGGGGGTAGAAGTGGCGTTTAAAAAATCACAAAGACGAAGACGTTGCACTCGGACGCCAGAGCGGAGAGGCAGGGAAAAAGAAAGCAGGTGAATGGGGGGGGGGGGGAGATGAAGCCAGAAGAATGCAGCGAGATGAGCGCGCGCCGAGAGTTTAGTTAAAAAAAAAGAGTCAAGTGTCTCCCGCAGTCGGGTGCTTCTACTCCTATGTATATAAGTACTCCCTCGGAAAATGAGAGACGAAGGAGATTATACGCGGAATATAAAGAGAATGAAGGAGGAGGAGGAGAAAGAAGCTTGGGACGGAGAAGGGAGCGTATTATAATATATACATCACGTGGGTAGAAGGCAGGGAGCGATTCTCGGACTATATATAAAATATGCGCCGAGCAGCTCGTTTGCGTGTATAACGTTGTTAAGCAGAGCGTTTATACACCCTACCCATGTTCTTCGAGTTTTATGTAGAGCAGATGTATAGTTGCGGAACGGCAAATGTGGGCGAAAATAAAGGCGGGCGTTAGAATAATCTCAGGAGGGAATCTGCGGTGTAGATGAGAGCAAGAAGAAAAAAAAAGAGCGCGGTCGGTCCATTTCTTATTGTACCTGTGCATAATTGTCTCATTTACACGCGGAAAGATGCGAAAATACACAGCGCCATCCCCTAGGAAGAAGAGATAAAAACGAAATGGCGAGGAAGAGGAGGGAGAGGGTCAAAAAGGCGATGACGTGGTAGTTCGGGGAGAAGTCTTGTCTCATGAATAACGCAGCAAAGATAAAGGGGGGCCGTGGGGAGTGGCAGAGAGGTGGGTAGCAGTAGCAGGTAGTTTTGGGGGGTGGCACGACTGCATTAGAATATTTGTCCGTGGATGCTGGAGTACGAGACGGATAAGTGCAGCGCGCACCCTTTCACCTCCCCTTCCCCCTAACCTAACTCCCCCATTGTTATTCATCCTCTTAGGGCGCTCGTTCGCTGACTCCCATCCCATTCGCTACACCTAACCTATACCATCGCTACAGTAGTACACTCGCGTATACATAGATAGAGCTACAAATTCCAGTAGAGGAGCAAGAGGAGGGTAGGGGATGATTTTACGTGTATGTATGTATAAAAGAGAGTGGTAGCGTAGTTGGCTATACTCCACCAAAACTTACATGGAACGGAACGTTTTCGTTGCTCTCGAGACTTACTCTGCCTCCCTCTCACTCCCCGAGTTCTAAATGTAGACGCAGACGAGGCGGTGATAAGGGTGGGAAAAGTGATGATCGGGGGTGGGAGAGGGTGTGCTGTCGGCTGCGTGGAGCTCCAGGAAAATGGAATTAGTTCCTTTTTGCGCTCGCGCGTAAAGACGACGGGGCTTTCTCACTGTTTCTGTACGTGCGTGTGAGGTGCCTTTAATATTTCAAGCGTGAAAGGTGAAGGAACTTGTTTGGGAAGAGACGCTTTCCTTTCATCTAAGAAGGAGAAGCAGAGGCGTATGGAAGAAAATAGGGAGCGATGGGTCGACGACAAAGCTTGCCGACTCTGTGTTTATGTATTTGCCAGTGCAGCTACTTTCAGCTTCGATATATACCTATCAGGGACGTCGCAAAGAAGAAAGTTTTAAAGATTACCCCCACCCCCAAGTTAAGCTATGGTAACGAACTAAAAATTTTCCCATTTCTGTACACAACTTTACATCAATTCTGGCTGCCCCCCTCATATCTATACCTCCTTTAACCTGGCCTTATCTATATTTATAACGTACGTACATGTATATATAAAAAAAAAACGAGGCAGCCTGCTCGTCCGCTTTTTTTTTGCCGCACCCTTTGACGCCCCCCTCGTTGGGCGCTGCTTTCTTTTAATAGAAACTAGACGACCTTAGCTACTATTTGGCCTCCTCTCTTCCTATACATGTATACCGTTTCCCTCAGTTTTATCTCACCACTGGTCTTTGAATAGGTGCACAGCCCCACCCTCGCCGTGACTCTGAAGCGAAATTGAAGGCGAATGAGTTTCTCCTCTTGTTTGGGCTTGTTAAAGGCTTTTCCGCAGCGCTCGGGGTCATACTGCCGTTCGGCGGAACGTAATTTTCTTCTTTTTTCGGGAAACGGGAGGAGCTAACTCTCCTTCCAACTCTCTCTCCAACGAGAGTCTCTCGCGGCGGAGGTTAGTGGCATGGCTATTCGGGTCGGGGTATAATGAAAGGGAGGAGCTCGAGGGGGCAATCAAGCGAGTAAGGATGATGGCATCCGTTCCCCCTTTTTTTTTTTTGCTTTCGTCGATTTTTCATGGTTTTTTTTTCATTGTTTTCTTGTCTGTCCCACCAGGTGAACGAGTCACTCGGAGAGGACGGGCCAAAAAAGGCCACTTGATGTGTTGAAGATGCACCGAGTGCCGAGCAACGGTGGGCCTACCTGCTCCGTTGTATGGGTAACGGTGGGCATCCTGCTCGTCCTACTGTCAGCATCGTTACCGTCGTCGGTTCTCTCGTTGGCACCTGATGCAGCCAGTAAGTGATCGATCTTTTATGTCATGATCGTATATTTTTTTTCATTATCAGATACAACTTTTTTTAGTTGACACAAGAGTACACCTAATTATTTCGTGTTTTTTTACAACCCGATACGACAATCCTGTCCCTTTAGTTGACTTTGAAATTTATGTTATTATCGAAGAAAAAAATAATTTCTAGCTTTAAGCTGCTGAACTGTAAGAAAAAGAAAATGAATTTTCCCGAACAATTGTGTATACGAATTTACATTTGGAGTAACCATGTGTGTACAGTTGTGAAAAAGCAGTACGTTTGACAGCTTACATTTGACAACAAAGTTATGGGCACAAAGGCTGTAACATTTTTTTTGATCAATTTGTAATAGGAAATCGAATTGATATTTTTATTCTTCGAAATGATGAAAGAACATAAAAAATATCTCAAAAAACACAATTTTCAGCTTCAAATGCAAGGGCTCATTTTTTAACACTCGATCGCGCCCGAAAACGAAGGTACAAGCTCATGTTGTGTCCCTCGTTTTTTATCTTCGTGGACTTTTTGCTCGCTATCATCGACGTTTTATTTATGCATTTTTCCATGAATATTCATCGAAAGTTTTAAATCGAGATTTTCCCGCTTGGCTCGGCAAATACGCATGAATATTGATGAGTCACGGAATTATTGCCAGCAATCGTTGAAACAACTTACGAACTGTGCAAAAGCTCTTTTTGCAAAGTCAAGTACTGCATTCGAACCACATGAAATTCAACAACTTCGCGATCTTTGAAACGAAAAGTCCTTGTGGGGGGAAAAAAAAGGTGTAAGTATACGAGCATCGAGTATACATTTGCAATGGAGCTCGCAGCGTCGTATGAAAAAAGCGCGGCAAAGCATCAGGTACAAATCGAACGTCAAGCGCAAAACGCAAACGACGCGTTTATTTTTTTCCCTGCCTGCTTGACAAAAGTCAACCTCGCCAAAGCCCTCCCATACTTTTATCCATTGGTTGTATGAATGTGTACGTGGTAAAGCTGTGCTATCAGCTTTGCCATTCTTTACCCGCGCCTCCCGACGACGACGACGTACGAATAAACAAACGGGATAAAATGAAAATCAACAAGCAAAACTCGTCAAAGCGAATCCTTTGTACATTCGTAAAGTGTGTTTGTGCGTTTATGTGTGTGTATGTGCTTGTACGCGCGTGGAAAGAAAAGCGTGCAGTTATACCGAGATTTGACGGTATATTTATACGTCCACAAGTGATTTAAGAACAAAAAAAAAAAAAAAAATATTACTCGTAATGTGGTGAAAAATTATTATTTTTTTAACTCTTTACTGTTTTATGTGCGTAAGTCGCGCTCTCTTCGAAATCAATGTAACACGCTTTCAAGCAATTAATGCGTTGTATAATGATTTGATACGGCAGGGAAATTAAAAGGAGCAAAGCATTTTTAATATATGTAGTAACATTTTATTTACGAAGTAATTTCTAAGGAGATACTTACGAAGCCTTCTCACTTTTCAACTGTAGGCTCATAGAGGTGGAATAAGAGTGGCAAAGACACCGTAATAGCCTACTAACTGAATTTGGATGAGTTGATAAAAAGGTATTAAGTACCATTGGATACTTTGAGCATACAAGGAGTTAATTCTAAAAAGAAAAATAGTAAGGTGTCATGAATACCATTGAGATACCAGTTTTCGAGTAAATCAAAGCCAAAGTTGCGTCATTCATCATGGCTCTTACCAGCAAAATGATAAATTTATCTATAAATCTTTCGTATCTCAATTTTCAATAGAATGAGCTTTATAAGAGAAAAAGAAAAAAAGTTGAATAAAGCTTACCTACTTGAGAAACTAGCAGTGTCAAAAGAAACAAATCCTACCATTAGGAGATAATTATTACATTAAATTTTCTACTGTCGCAATTCCGGCTTTCACTGTGGAAAATTAGATATCTGCAAGTATATTAGTTAATTATTTCAAAACATATTTGTGACGTTTCTTCGAGCAAGTACCGGGGAGTTGAACACAAAAATAAATTTTTAAAAGGCCCAATTCAGTTATTTGGAGTAATTTGAAAGCTCTCGATCCACTCTTTGTTAAACGTGTTTGTAATCTTTAATCGGTTACTGCTTAAGGAGGTTCGGTAGTGTTAGCGGGGGGAAATCTCAGAGAGGCAAGGGGAGGGAGAGCGTCTGGCAACGTTGTGAATTTTTTCGGCTGCTGGCACGTCGTCTACTGTTGTTGTCGTCTACTGCTGTTGTCGTCGTCTACTGATGACAGTGTACTTATTTCTTCGGTTGAATTTTTTATAATTAAATTTTCAATTACAAAAGGAGTTTTTACTATTCATTACATTTCAAAGCGCGCTACAAAAGCAGCGTTGCCAAGTCGTCTGCTGCGAGCACATTTTTGCTGTTTTTTAATAGAAATTTGTGGTAGGGCTCTCTTAAACTTTGACAAAATATTATTTTGACAATATTCTTTCATTTAAAAAAAAAAAAGCAAGTTCATTTAGCCGTTTTTTTTTTATGTGAAATTTAAGTGATTTCTCCATAAGCCTACATGCTAAAATATTGTTTTTTCAGGTCAATATATCTTGAAAACGGTGTGGTTAAACCCTTCAAAAATTTAGCTGTAATTTAATACTATTATCCCAAACGACATATCGAAATTTCAAAAATTTTCATAATAAAAAATTATCACTACCGAACCTCCTTAAACAATTTTAAACTGTACATTATCTCTGCGTACACACACATTTATTTCTTGAATTTCCGCGTGTCATAAATTAATATTCATAAAAAAATCGCTCTAGACATTGGAAAAACAAACAAACAAACAAACAAACAAACAAAGAAACAAAGAAACACAGGATAGAGGAGTAACGGCCAGACGAAAGAAAATGTGAATAACGAAAAAATCTCATAACCCGCTTGCAACACGTGACCGGTTATTTATTGGCGAAATGTAGATTTCTCCTTGACTGTTTTTACAGCTATGTATACGTATGCACGTATATGCAGCTGCGGGAAATGAAAGTGTGACTTATGTAAATTATATTTTATTGGTAGAGAGCAGTGCCGCTGTAGTTAAATTGTGATGGTGCTGCTTCTCACGAAACGTGTAAGTATATAGCATGTAAACATGCTTCTATTGTACAGAAAACTCATTAAATGGTTCCCAGTCTCTCTACCCATCGCGAAAGTACCTATATGTATTGGTGCATGTGTACGTATACGTGATGGGAATCTGGTGCACGTAACTATTCGGCTGTAAATAATGTCCCCTTTTTGAGATACTTGCATCCAACACCTGTGTTTATGCTGTATACGTTGTACCCAAAGAGAAGATCACTTTGCCGTTTTTCGTCGTGTGTTGCATAGTAATGTTATCTAACAGGAAAATCGGACGGAAATTAGTTGGAACGTGGGTTGTACCTGGAGGGGGTTATCAGAAGCACGTGCGTGGAATGAGACGAGCGAATTTCGTAGGAAAAGATAAATAAAACATATAGGCATGGGTATGACCCCAGCTTTTTTCCTTTATTTTCGTACATCTTTTTGCTCCTCCGCAATTTCGACGGGATGTGACCGAAGAAATTCCTTCTATTTTATTTCACCCACTGCAGCACATACTCCCTACTTTTTGACCCCCCCTGGCCTCCCCGCAGCCTTACTCTTTCGTTTTGTGCTCCATTTTTTTCAAACCGGTACTTCTAGAGAAAAAGGAGAATCCCACGGGGTTAATACTTAAATACCACCGAGCGTGTACCCTCGTCCGTGCTCGGACGGGCGTGTATAAAATAAAAGTTGCAAGCGCCGTTTGCACATGTATAATGGATTTACGAGCGATTTACATGAAAGAAGAATGTTGGCTCTCAACCCTCCTCAACCCCTTGTCCGTATGCAACACGAGTTTTGCGCGGGAAAAAAAGGAGCTCGCAATTTTCCCGTTTCGTTGAAAAAAATACCCTTTCGGAGGAGTTTCATCTTCCATGAGTTTTCCCCGAGCTCTTTCTTTTTTTTTCACTCAATATATAATTTAAAGGTGAAATTGTAGGGCCATTACGGCGAATAAAGTTTAACGGCACACCGGAAGATCTAATCGTACGTTTATACACCTACACGTTCTTTGGTGCACATTATGCTTCCTGCGCTCTGTACAGCAGTGCGCGTTTTAGCGTCGAGTCTTACACGAGATAAGAAAATTGTTACCCTTGCCGTTCATGTGGTGCTTTTATTTTCTTTGTATTGTTAAAATATCACGGAAGTTTGCGTTTTCACTTTACTTTTGTTTCGTGCCCTGTTGTGTTTCGTATTTGATGGCAGAAGTTTGCGTGATGATTCATTTGTGTTTTACGTAATGGGTTTTGTTCGTTTATTGTCACTCCAAACATATTTGCACGATTGTTTTCGTGTAATCAATTTGTTAATTAGATTGCTCGTGCACTATTTTTATCAGATAATATGTCTTTGACATTTTATGAGAGCTGTTGGGTTTGTGCATGATTATGTAGATGCACGTTTTTCGTTAAAAGAAGTAATACAATTTTTTTACAATTGATTGTTACCTACGAACATTAGGATCAAATTTGACCAATTTTGAAATTTTTATCGTCCCAATGCTATAAATAAAGCATATTGTTGCGTAGGATTCTATGATATCATACGTGACAATATTAATATGTTTTTTTTTTTTTTTGACATAAGTGGTTATTTTTTGAGATAAAACTAATTTTTCTTTTTATTTAGCAAGTGCACATTCAGAAAAGACAGGCTTGAAATACACATTAGGTTGGGAAATTACAACTTTCCGATCGTAGATGAGGTGTCTTACTATGATTGTCTGTTTCTACTTAATTTTTCAGATGGTTGACTCTACAAATAGATTTTAACTGCAAAGTTAGAAACAATATAAAATTAATTTTTTGGTATTATTTAATGAATAATTATCGTTTTTTTATAATTTCTTTAACTAACATAATTCAGATAATATTAAAACGAGTTTCTTAAACTTTTTATAGAGAATTGCTATTTTTTTAAACAAACGAACAAAGGTCACGTAATTTATCGGAACAATTTAAAACATGACGAGAACATAGATTTCATGTACCATGTGACGTTATTCACTGTAGTATAGATTGACAAATATTTTTGCGAAAAGTTACTAAATTATTTTTAAAAAACAGTTGGTAGAATCAAAAAGTGCCATATGTACGTTTATAATTCATAGGATGTCCGTTATTTCCGATTTTTCGATCATCTACTCTTTGAAATTTTTTTGTTACATCGAAAACTAAAATCCATACCCTCATGATGTAAAAAGTTTGGATTTATCATGTGTCACCAGACGAAACATGATTTTCCTTTCAAGGTAATTTATCACCCACCACTTTTTAAATTCGGTTTCCTTGAAAAAAATGTACTTATGTTATAGACTAAATTTTTCTTTTTCGGAATAAATTATAAAAAAATATTCCTACCACATTGGTTTATGAGATAATAAAGTTGCAAGTTTTTAATTTTAACACACAGGTTACAATAGAACTTTTCGAATACAGGCAAAAAGAGCTACTTAAATAACTAAGAAAATTCTGAGAAATATACCGTTAAAAAATTTACAATTCATACTGTTTTATACAATTGTTAATTTGTTGAGTCACCAGTGTAAATACAAAGTAGTGAATCATTTAACAATTGCCATGTAACTTGTCTGCTGCATATAGCCATATGCAAGTGTGTGTATAGCAAATCTGCAAATGTATGACGAGCTGATCGACACTGTTGCCATATTTCAGCAGAACGTCATAATAAGCCTTTTCTACATTTAAACGTTATGCGTATATTGAATGCACTAACAGATGATGCATTGTAGATACGTATGGCATGGTTTTTGAATTTCTTAAGTATGTTTTATTTTTTTAACCCTTAAATTTTTTTTTCACCTTAAAACCATCAAACCTTCATTATATTTTACTTGAACTTGGTGCACAATTTTTTTCAGCTCAAAAAGAGTATGTGAAAAAAAATTGAATTTCGTCTTTGAAGCCTCCAAGATAAAATAAATTCCCGAAATGTCAAATTTTTTCGACTTCGATATTTTTTACTAAAAAAAATTATGAATCAAGGTCAAGCAATTTATAGTAAAGTTAGGTATTAAAAAAAAAAAAAAAAATTAATAAATAAAAGTTTTTGAAAAAATTAAACAACGTTAAACAGTTGAAAATCTCATGTTATTTCAACTGGAAACTATCTTGTGTGTGGTGTAGCACATGTTAAGTCTAATATTTTTAGATTTTCAGGGACACAGCTTTTATTTTTGGGATGTAACAAAGGGATTTCAAAGGGTATATGACCGGAAATAATCCTACGGGCTGGGTATATATTAACGTACTTTTACGGTAAGTTTTAAATCGTTTTTTTCGTGTCCCCAAATTATAGAAATAACGAGTACCGTTAAAAAAATTATTTGCAAATTTTTTTCACCCGAAAACATTTTTAAGAAAAAACTAAAATACACATACGCTTTTATTTATTATTTACAATACTTGGTACAGTTTGTTCAAACTCAAGCAAAAAACAAAGAACAGTACAACAAATCTACGATAACTCTTGGAACCAGAAATCTTGAAACCTACAGCCGAATAACATTTCGTATCTCTAAATGCAACAACTACTTTTTCACGGACAGTTTGTATTCACGATTACAAAAACAACACCCTTTAAAATGAACTTGTATTATTTTGCCACAGGGGAAACAAAAATCTACAAATATTCATGCGACTCCCTGGAAAAAAACTTCTCCCTCGCAAAAAAGTCCCACCCACAACGGCGAAATCCTCGCCACCTCGGAGTACCAAAAAATATACAACCAACTCGTCGAAAGCTCCAACTTCTTCGGCGCGTCTTCCGAAGTGTAAAATGAAAATCAAGCCCTCATTTGGTTCTCAACGGCAATTCGAGCGGCACCAGAAACTCGAAAAAGACACGCGCCCCGAGAAGACGACAAATAGGTACAAACCGAGAATTCCAACTCTCATCCTCTTCTGATACACATTTTCTTTTTCCTCTCACGAGTCTCCCCCTACTCCTCCTCCGCTGCTCTGAAATCTGCGAATTTTCGTGGCTGCATCCGCCGTCTCTTCTTTTCCTTCACGGGTGCATGGAGTGCCGAGTGACTGTATTTCGAAGAGAGATCGAAGAAAAAAATCTCAGCGTGCACGGCTCGTACACGCCATAAATAATAAACGTCCACGCCTTCGAGACTTCGGTGTGTACAGTATGTATGTACGTGTACTCTCGGCAAATCACGGGAATTCCACGCGAGCTTTTCGCCAACGTTTCAGCAGTGAAAGGGGAGTGTTTTGAAATAGGGACAGGGGGGCTTATGCTCCGACAGCCCCGAGTGGAATGAATGGCTTGGTTGCCGTGTATATTGTACATGTACTATATAAGCCACGCACATGCAAAGCCGCGCGCGTTTCGCTTAACTCTCTTATTGCGAAATTTATGCTGGGGCGCGATGCGTCGATCGTCGCGAGTGATATGATTTTGGAACTCGTTGTCGCGTGGAATTACACTTGGGGGGAAAGTTGGGAATAGGACTACGTGGTGGTGGTGGTTGCGGGAAATAATAATTTTCTCGAAGAGGTTTCGTGGATTTTTGATTTTTATGTGTTTTTGTTTGAGTGCATTTTTGTAGCTGTTTACATACATTTTGTACTTTGGATTTAAGACAAGTGATTATGCGTCATTGACAGTTAATTTTTGTGACATTTAAGTAACATTGCAGAAGAGAACACACGTGTTGAAGAAAATGAAAAATAAAAACGCCATCTAGTATATGATTATTCGATCGTAAGATATGTTAACAGAAGGTTAATTTTTGCATATGAAAAAATCTAAAAAAAATCCCGTTTTAGTCCTTCATTTCAATAAAAAAATTTTTTTGAGGCCCACCTTCGAGATAGGGCATATTTTACTCGTAATCTCATGTACTTTTAATAAGAAAAAAATTTTGAACATGGATTACCGTGGGGGTGACACCCTTTTTCCGCGATTTATGTGCTATTGTCATATCTATGGGTATACATGTGATACCTATATGTATGATATAACGCAAATGGTATAACGCGAAATAACAACTGTAATCACTTGATGTTAAGTTGAAACAAGAAAAATATCCTGCCTGAGTGCGGAATTGAACGCACAACCCTTTGTTTACTAGCCAGTTGCTCTACCACTTAAGCTACCAAAGAACTGTACATTTGTTGGCATCGTAGGTTTGCATAAGTTCTCGTTCTTAATTTGAGCTGTTCTTACCTTAAGCTCGATTTTTAATAGGTATATTAGAAAATGATTTTAATGCTTATAGATAAGTAAGAAAAATATTATTTTAAGAGGTATACAAGCAATACTTATACATTTATCATCGTGTAGGCACATTTTCTCATTCTTACTTAAGATCAAGTGATTCTAGTTTTATTTCGCCCTATAAAATCAACAAATTCGTAGGGGTGACACCCTTTTTCCGCGATTTATATGCTATTATTATATCTAGGTATACATGTGATATCTATGGGTATAACGCAAATGGATATAACGTGTATAACGCAGAAAAAAATTGTCATCTCCACTGAAATTCGTGTTCAAAACTTTATCTTCATATTACGTGAAATTACGTATAAAACGAGTCTAGTTTCACAGATATGCCTCAGACAAATTTTTTTTATTAAAATGGGCGATACAAACAGGATATTTTTTGTAAATCTCCTCTATAAAATTTTTTTTAAAAAACTGTGATGGCTCGATTTGACGGTAGGTTCACAGAGCAAACATTTTTTTGTGAGTTTTACTTTTTTCTGTTCTACAAATATTAAAGTTTTTCATGAACAGTAAAAGTTTTTTCCCCACTGACATCTTAAGAAAATGATATACTTAATTATATTGACTTGCAATTTTGAAACATAGTGTCGTGTCTACTTATACGTTTCATTTAAAATAAAGAAAAAAAAAACAAACAAACTGATAATTGAAAAACTAATTTTTCTGGCATCCAACAACACTTGGATCCTTTAAAAATACCAATGATTATAAACCCACCTTATCGCTTAGTTAACACCCAAAATTGGACTTTGAAACTTAATATCGTTATAATTGAGTACAAAGGAGTACTACAAACAGAAACACAAGATCGAATTTTACATCCTGTCCTACCCATTTCACCTTCGCGCCTCTCGATCTCGTAGTTTCCTTTAAAACTGACCATTAGCTAATGCGTTTAGTGTGTCTCATCGAAAACACCGACTGTCCTTTTACTGCCTCATTCGATCCCGATGGCAAATAGGTACAGTTGATTGACTCGAAAACGCTTTCAGTATTACATACTATATAGTTTGGCAAAACTTTCCGTCGACGACAGACCCGATGGTGTTCTATGTAATATACTCCACTACACGTACACGGTGCCGATGACCTTTTGGATAGAGTTTCGAGGTGTGCCCGGTCTCCCGTATGTATTATTGAGCTACTGAGCTGGATTAAGCCGCACGGTTTACCATCCGTTCAATTATGAATTTCCGAGCCAACTTCGATTTTGCTCCGTGAGTACAGCACGCCAATCATCAATTTATAACGACTTCATTACCAAGGTAAATACGATTAGGTGTTGCAACGCGAGTCTCCGCTTACTCTCGCTTCGCCGTGTTTGCATCCATCGGTCCACTTATTTATTTAGCGATGCTCGTTCTAGCTTAGTTATCCGCCAAAGGTAAGGAAAAAAAAAGTACAAAGCCAAGAGGACAAGTTTGAATAATTTGTTAAACGTGTTCCGAGAGATCCTCTTGGAAATCACACAGGTACAAAAGTTATGTCATGTGTACCGAATAAAAACCGTGTGTAAGAAAAGAGGGAATTAGTCAAGCAGAGACAAAGAAATATATCTTATTGAGGTCATTATGAATATCAGTATCGCTATTGTTAACCAAGGGGTCAACCTTGCAGGTGCACAACATTTAAGGAGGTCTACTACCTTATGGAATTGACAGTTAGTTTTGAACAAAAATTTTTACAGAAGTCTAAAAGTGTATAAAAAAACATACTAATGTAAAGTTTCAAGATCCCGGGGTCTCTTTGAGAAAATCATGAAAAAATTTTGTCAACTTTGCATGGGTTCTTATAGAAAACCGTCAAAACAGGATTTTCTAATGGAATATTTCAACGAGCAGTGAGTGTTTTACAAAATTATAACAAGAAGAGAATTAGAACATGTCTATTACGTATGAGAAATATTTAAATCGATGGGGTTCATTAAAAAAGAGTTATTAATTAATGTATTAGAGGATAGTTAATTTTTCAATGCTGATGTACAGGACATGCGTGTGCATATAAATCTAAAAGAGACAAAAAGTCTGACCTCTCTCTTGCACCTTTACTAAATATAGACAGCCTTATTTAGCGCGTAAGTAGAAAGTATCAGTTGTTTCCGTGTGTAGGTAGGATTATTAGCATTCCTTAAGTTACCAGATATTTAAAATCCTTCCTCTTTCCACAAACTGCCAAGTTTCAAACGAGAAGTATGAAATTCACTAATGAGAGAGGTTATGCTGTAGAACCAGCCAATAGGAATTAAATGTTTAAATTTCCCGCTTAAAAAAATGGTTCGAGACCCTGCTCCGTCACTTTTTTGCGGGTACCTCTGTGGTTTTTTCCATATGTCCCAAACGATGTGGAGCTCCTCGTCAATATGGTGTAAATGTTACTGTACCATTTGAGAGGTAAGGGGAACGGTGCCTGACTGTATTGTGTACCGTGCCGTCGGAGCAGTAAGAATGAACGGTGCCTCCAATCATTTTAGTTATCAAGTATACAGATTTGAAAACACAAAAAATAGATTTAATATGGCAAACCAATGTCACAGTAAGTGACACAAGGCCAACCACAAAGACAAAAACATCAGGCTATGGAGCAGTATTTCATATGCTATTGGCAAATTTGACTTGGAGTGCGATTCCTTACATACGCATGTGAAGGTGTAGTACACATCTTTGCCCAACGTACAATCAAAATGTTTACTGGAGATAGTATTATCCATTGCAATAGTATTATACGGAGTAAAGCAAAAGTCACATTTTACATTCAGGTGTGTTCAAAATAATTATTGCACTTTGCCACGCACATTAAACGACCGAATAAATTATGAATTGTAAGCCCTCCGTGTTACATCAGTCGAGCACAACTCCATTAATTATTATCGTTATAATTGCCACAAGCTTTTCTCAAATTATATATGACCAACATGTTACGTAGATTGCAATGTTGCCTGCCCGTTGTACAACCAAACGCTAAACTTCAAACTTCAGTAGTATCCCTGACGAGGACAAGTGGTTTGAAAGTTTGAAATTCCGTGAATGAAAACGCATAATCGCATGCATAATACACTATTCGCAGGTGATTCGAATGGACGACTCGCTGGCCGTTGCAAAATAATCCCATCACTGTGAAACCTGTTTATTATTCATCGACTGATTTTCGGTAATCGCATCAAAACTTCAAAGAATGAACCTGCCTTATATTGTCAAATCAACCGATGTTACTGGCCACGAACAATTTCCAAAAATTAAAAAGCACACAACCGTTCGGCCGAGTAGTTCAACTGTTTCACGCCAATAAGCCGCGCATTTTACCCCCTCCCTCCTGCCTCCATGTCGTAGAAAAGCTTGTTCATCTTTTGATCTATATCTACTAGCCAAAAGCGTGTATGTGTAGCGATCGTTGTCATCTACTAGAGAAAGAAAGAGGTGTTTCGTCCCGAGAGCACGCCAGGACTCATCAGTAAGGCTGATGACGTGCTCCCTGCCTTAGACACAGGAGAGGTGTGGGCTCAGATTGACTCGATCGCGCTTGTATACTAATCGTTCGGGAATTTCGCCGCTTGACGGGAGCGAACTATTAGGGGCTTGGCCACCTGGCGAGTAGAGTCTGAAGCACGAGAGATGTGAGACGCCACATATGTACACGTGTGCTTATCGGGGCAAAATATCCGTTGAGCAGGCATGCCCACGAGGCATAAAGGCTTTCAGAAGAGCGGGTGGGTTGCGAGGGGGTGAGATGGGCATGTGCGACGAATTTCGTTCCACCCTATATACTTCTCGGCTGTAGGTATTGGATTTAGGACGATTTTGCCGGTAGCCTGGAAAATCGAAACTTTCATCTATACGTATACATTATATAAACGTATGCGGATGTATGGGTGTATATATATATATATATATATATTATACAGGGCAACTGCGTGCATAGCCGCAATCGCGTGGCTGTTCTCTCTGAATTTTTTCTTGACTATTTTTCCGTCCTGGCGCGACACCGATTGTCAGGGTCTGGTGCACTTCGCGATAGCAGAGATTTGTTATTTACCTGTGATATTTTATTTTTTTCGTCGAGTACTGCGCCTCGAACTGCGCTCCGAGAAATGGGTCCAAATGTATTTTGTTATTCATGAATGGACAGTAAGTATAGAGAGAGAGAGAGTTGGGATATTTTGAGCACGTTAAAAGCACTTCATCCTAAATGGGAAAAATAATGAGATTTGGTGCACGTTCATAGTACACCCCATACAAAAATCTAGTTGGGCAGTTCGGTTCCCACAAAGTAATACGCGGTAATCAACATTGGTATAACATATTGAATACATAATGTATAATGTTTAACTTTGCTCGGTGCTAATATTTTTACTATGTACAGTCGAAACGTCGTCAACACTAAAATAAAAAAGATTTTTGAGCCCTTCAATTCAATATTGTCTTCCCTCTACATTTCATCGCTATTCTTGTAATTTTTTCAATCTACTACTGTAAATATTCGTCTGACGTAGATAACAAAAGAAATTGGCACTGGTTACTGAAGACTCGTATAGGAGAGAATGTCAACGATATAGGGACGTATGGAAAAAAGGCCACAAAGACACCCGCAAAAAAGTGACGGAGCAGGGTCTTGAACCCAGAACCCTCTAGACGGAAGGCAAGTGCTTTTACAACTTTCGAAGCTCCATTCACATTATTAGGAACTTCTATAATTGTGATTTGGCGTTTATTCATAAACATATCTTTTTTCACATTATCATCGGTTGTTGATGTACTAGGACGTCTCGCACACTCGCCATCTTCAACGATTTCTCGCATGATAATATACTTACTTTGTGAAAGAGGTATGGTGAAATCGCCCGAAGTGAAAAGGCTATGCCATAAGTACGAAACTCTTCAAACTAACAAGTAGACTTAGAATGAGGTCACATTAAGGGCAATAGAGCTAGCAGGGTACATAAGTCTATTCCCCTACAGGATGAATCTTGTTTGCTCCAGTACCTTTTACATGATTACAGTCTAAGAGATACACAGAGCACCTGATTACCCCATTCTGTACATATATTGTAAGTACCTTGATTAAGGTCTTCATTTGTTGTGTTTTTGCTTGAGATTAATCAAGTGACTTGTTTGGTGGGTCTTTTAACCGTCAGATGCCAGTAGTTTCAAAACAAAAGTTGAAACCAAGTGAATTCGTTAGTGCGGTATTTACGGTGGAAAACGGAAAGTAGGTATACCTACTTTGTGCGTTTGGCAGGAACATAAAACGAGGGTAAATGGTACATACATTTTTAAAAATTAAAACTTGACGCGTTTCCAAAATTACAGTGCTTCAATTAAAAGTCTCGGATTATAACCGATAACATCCCGTGATCCCACGTGTATGAGATTTAGGTACAATTTTTATGTTTGCCTAGTGGTTTATAACCAAAAAGAAAATCTATACGTGGGCACCCAAATACCATTCTAGTCAAATGAGAGTCTAAAATTTCTGTAATTTGTATGGATAATAATAACAAAAACAACAACAACAACAACAACAACAACAACAAAAACAACAACAATATAAATAAAAACATTTACACTCTAATTTTGTTGTATTCGTCCATTCAAACCCTTGCACCGAGTATGAAACACCGACTTTTAAAGCTTCTTGCTCGTTGAATTGCGCAACACTTGCCTGTGTGTTTGCACGAGCGCAAAAAAGATGGGGGGCGCTGAAAGAAGCTTTAACTAAGACATAAACAAGGCCTGATTGAAAGAGCTAAAGATCAAAGAGGGGTGGGGTGAGGGTCACGTGACCGTCTTTTTGCGGATAGTAACAGCGTAAACAAGTTTTCTTGGAGGAAGGGGAGCTTTTGGTTGTTGTATGGGTGAGTGCTCTCTGAGGGAGTGAAAACTTTTCTAGCATTTGCATCTTATATGTATGTTGTATATGCGCGGATAAAACTGAGTATGTGTACAGTGTAAGCACTTTTGCTATAAATCAGGCTGAAGATTTAGTTTAATTTTTTATACATGCCTTACATGCATGGCCATAGTAAACGGTATTTAAACTGCGGTTGAACATACATTAAAAATTTCAGGCTGCTTTTCGATTCTTCTTTGTAAACTTTGTTAGTGTGAAAAATGAATGTTTTTTTGATTAAACTTTCTCCAACGTGTTCCTTTCATACTTCCCTCGTGTAAATACTCTGCATATTTGCTCTTTTATGAATTATTTGTATGCGGTAAGGTTATATATACACGATTGCCAGGTCAACACGTAATAATTTCAAACGTACAGCGGAAATAATTATAACTGCACCTGCACATGGTTACAAATGTGTTTGTGCATAGTACCCCCCCCCCCTTTACTACCCCCTTCGCTTAACAACTCCGATAATGTGGTACTCGATGTAATTTTTTATGCAAAAAGGTCAAATCACTTAGAAGTGTGAATGTGAGAATGCAGCTCAGCTCGGAGCATGTCCATAAAAATACTCTCGATTCGACGATTTTAGCCAGATTTGCTCCTCCGAACTGCACAATGTTCTATCAATCGTATACAAGTATGATAATTCGTAAAAATAGTACAAACTCATTCTGCAGTATTTACTGGATATAGAAGCGAGAGGAAGAGCAGAAAGTCGTGAAAAATTAGCTAACGAGGTCGAACATCGCCTAAAAAGGATTGGGGGGCTGTGCGGGAGCGTGGGGGGAAAGATGGCGCTGCGTATGAACGATCGAATGCCATTATAACCACCGTGAATGAGGATAAAGAGGGCAAATGGTACTGGAAAACACGAGGAGTTCTCGGATGAGCAGGGCATTCATTTGCGCGAACCGCAATATTAATTAAACCACCACCTCCCATCCATCCAACCATTCTCTTTCTCTCGGCTGTTTCTGTACATTCTTGTGTTCTTCCCTGCTTTGTGCTCTCACGGCTTTTGTATGTTCCTTGATTGTTGCATTTTAATTCTATTCAATTCTTCGATGTATCTAATAAATACTTCATTTGTATGGTAAAGTGATAGCTATCCGGTAATGCATCGAGTCAATGCTGGGTACAACTGTATGGAAAAATTTATACAAACGATCTATCAGGGGACTTTGAAATAGGCTGCCATTTTTTTCTAAGGATTTATATGTTTTATCACTTATTGTTATGGTGAATTTTTAAACGAAATTACTATTTTTGAGAAGGAGAGAGGTTTATCGTGGCGTTTCAGGTTTTTACAGAACTTTTTCGAAAATTATGATTCACTCATTTTGTTGCTACAAAAATCATATCAAAAGGATTAATCTTATGCCAAAGATATATTTTTACTTCAAAATATGTTCATTTCTTTCAGAATTGTATTGAAAACGAATACATTAAAGGTAATCGTGATTAAAACTTTTAGTAAAAATTCCATTTAGCCTAACTGCATTGGTTTTATGATTTATCGACTCAAAGTTGCCGCATAGTATTATTTTTAATGATGTAAAAATCATCTATATATGATATAAAAGTCAATATTGTTTGACAATTTTTTTTGTTTGTTTGTGATTACTTTTATTTTCACGTTAGACTGAAGACTCATTCTTTCGCTTTCTATGAGAATACTTTTATTAAAAGTTTTTGATCATTTTTGAGGTTTACAGTACTACGATAACGGGTTTCAGTATATTATACGTATCAGCAGGAGTGTCTACCTTAAGGACAGCCTTTTCGCAAATATTGTTTAATTAGTAGTTTTATTGCTATACTTTTACGCGAAATAATTAGAAGAAACGCAAAGCTGATACTTTGAGGGATCATTCAAGCCAAAGTTTGGTGTAAATCCTTTGAAAATCGAGGCAGAAAAGTTGCAACGCGTGATCGCTAAAGTTGCATCTCACATTATAGGCGCCTTAGTACTCTTTTATGATCACACTTTGCAACTTTAAATTTTATGCCTCGAGTTTCAATGGATTGAACCAAACTTTGGCTTTAATGATTCCTAGAAGTACCATCATAGTGCCTTTTCTCATGATTTAGCAGAAAAGTAGCTATAAAATTACTAATGAATCAAAATGTATTTACGGAAGGCTGTTCGTAAAGTATAGTAACTCATGCAAATACACTGAATGGTCTTCTTGAAAATAAAAGAAAAATAATGATATTTATTATAAGGTACGGGGATGTAAACTGTAAATTGAGATTTTTTGAGTTCAAAACAAACTTTTATTTTTCTTTTTTCTTTTTACATGCTACTAGAGCTTGAAAACTGAATAACGAGCCAGGTACTTTTTTTGTTTCGTTCATTGTTAAAATTTTTTTGTTTCGTAGCATGGAGCTGGCACAGTTTTCAAATGACGAAGAACATCGTTGCTTTTGTTTGAAAATAAAAAAACACTTCACATCCGTATGCTCGAAAGAAAAAAAAAAAAAAAAAAAGAATACATAGTACCAACTAAAAAGTTTTTGAAACAAAAAAAGAATTCATTCAAAGATCTTGCAACGAAAAATGCAAAAGAAATTGTAGTACATAGTTATCGACTGTAAAATTAAATAATGGGAAATACGATTTGTCAATCTGTTTTTGCGGTCAAAAAATCATATTTTTCCGCCCTTGGGTGGTTTTGGGAGGCTGATACTACCTCGGGCGAAAAAGCAGTTTTTCGGAACTCGTTCGAAAAGTCTCCTTTACGAACCTCGTTTCGTCCCTCGCCTTCGGCTCGGGCCGCAAACCTGTCGGTTTGCAAACAGAGACTTTTCAAACTCGTAGGAAAACTACCATTACCTCATGGATGACAAAATAACATTTTTTGCCATAATATATTGGAAAAGTTCACCTTTTACACAATATAATATTGAAAAATCGCCCAATAATTTAAAAACATACATATACAAGACTAGTTGAGTTGGAGGGCTTTGAAAAAATAAAAATCAAAATTTTTTTTTTTTCCATCACCCCGTGGAAGACTTTTCGAGAAGTCACTCGTATACGCCTACAAATATATGCGTGTACGACACGGAGTGACGTTATCACCGGGTGGGCTTGACGGGTGCGACTAAAGAAGACCTTTAATGGAACTCGATATGTCGCACGCACTCTCTCTCCACCTCCCGTCCTTCCGCGTTTGCTCTATTCACTCTAAAGACATAATGGACTCGAGAGCGCGCAATACGTCGGCACTTTTGCGAAGAAAAGAAAAAAAAAATTGAATTTCTGTTTGGTCGCGTAAATAGTACACAGCGCGGGTACCACTCCACTTTCTGCTTATCAAATGGTAAACTCGATTTTGCATTGAACACGAGGGATAACGACAAGAGCACTATGGCTTTCGTTTCATCCTGCCAGTTTCTCCGTGTGCGTTATATTTATACTTGGCTGCAGGGCCCACTTTTTTCCGCATGTGCTGCTTGACTGCGCGTTAACTTTGACTGATGCGCCTCCATTCGGTAAATAAGGCTAATCAATACATGTTTGGTTTTTGAGGGCAATAATCACTGTAAAATAGCATTTTCCCATTCAAATCTCATCATACATAGTAAAGAATGACAACTACTACCGTCTCTTACCAAGAAGCCTATGTTCTCCAAACGCTATTTTTGCCAACCGTTAATATCTTTTAAATCAGCAGGTCCTATTGATTATCTTTAGAGTTAGTTATTCTAGTCACCATGCATTTGTAGAGAGCAATACTCCAGGCTAAGATAAGACGACTCATTTTTTCGTATAATCGTATATTAATCTTGTGCACGGCATACCAAATGCGTGTAATGAGCCAAACGATGTTTCGAGTGCAAAAGACCACGTATTATGTGCGTACGTCGAATAATAAAATCATTGTTTTTTAAAAGTGTCGCATATTCAACTGGAAACGTAGGTAAAATCAAATTTCACACATACCGGAGAGTTATATAAAACCCGAGTAGCCAAAATGATTTACAACGCATTTTCTCGTCATCCAGCCAATTCATACCTCACTCGAGCACTTTTTTCCTCGAAAATCTCAATTTCCAATTCCACAAACACGCGCTCTCGCTATCGCATTTCGCGAGCAACCAAAAATAGACTCGGTAACAAACCCATCCACCGATTTTTTTTTTTCTCCCGGACAATAGTTATTCACGCACATGCAGTGCGTTCGAATTATTTTTTCATTTTTTTTGTCCACCGAGCTTGCACTGCACGTACAACGGCGCATACGAGCAGAATATCGCCATAGACACAATATATACTATCTATACACCTAAGACACGATCGACAGCTCGGCTCGGCGATCACGTCACTGAGTTTGATATTACGCGAATAGCTCACTGCATATTACGAGCATACAGTCCTATGCGTTGTGCAATGCTTCGAACACTGACCCCCTCTCTGTCTCTCTATGTCATTTTTTCTTTTCCTAGTTGTGCACACATGGTGTATGTGACGTTACAGTTTCGAGAAAAACCGATAGTCGTCCTACTTTTTGCTTCAAATACAGGTGTCTCGATGCCGTGCTGACGATGCATTGAAGCATTTTCCGATACGAAAGGTGTGTGTTTTCCCCCCATCTGTTACAGACGTGAGCAACAATAAGAGAACAGGATCATCTGCATCGCGCGTGCCTTATCTTCAAATGTTAATGAGCTACGCCATGAAGCCTTTTTCTTTGTTATGTGATTGGTCCACACTGATCACGTGGTCTGTTTAAAGCGGGAAATTCAAAAGCGAGATTTCGAGAAGTAAACAGAAACAAGAAAAATGATTCAAACTTGTAGACTAAATAAATAAAGATTATACAGGTACATTAGCGGCGGGAAAATAGACTGGGGCATGGATACTTTTTTTCAGTTTTTTTTTTTTTAACCTGTAATTTTTGCTAAGGATGTAATTTATTATTGTTGTTAAGAATTTTCTTTAAATACTGCTGGTAATGTGGTACTTTTCAAATATTTTGCAGCAAAATCAACTATATTTTAAAAGAAAAAATAACGAGTCAAACTATTAAAATATTTAGTTCCAAATACTTTACATTAAAGCTCAATGTATAAAATGTATTGCACTTATTTGCATAAAAAAAAAACAAAAAAAAAAACAAACAAAAAATTCCCATAATATTATATTGCAAACAGTGATATCGGAACCATTTTTTTAACAAAAAGATCGCACTTTATTCAGGAAGATAAGTTTTTTTTTCAGTGTTAAGAAATCCACAAGATCATTGTGCCCATATCTATTAGAAAAATTGGGCAGAAAAATCTTTGTTGATGCAATATATAGTTAGCCTTAATACTACTTTTATGATCTTAAACTACAATGATAGTGATGAGAGCCACAAAGTTAGTTGAACATCAACAAAATTTTTCAAGCCACTGATTTACGCACCAACCACAAACAAACCATGGAAAAGTGGGGCAGATGTTGAACGATTTAACGATAAATACTAAAATTGTGAAAAATACTAGATTAGTACTAGGAAAATAAATATGTTTCACAAAAGTTCGGGATCAGTGAGAAACAAATTGTTAGTTTCCAGAAGAGAATAAAGCGTTATCCTTCAACACTGATAACGAGCCGATAAACCATCATCGTCACAAGCATCGACGAAACATCAAACGGGCAATTAGAAAATACCCGGGTAAATTGCCGTGTTTGCAACATTGAAGCTGCTTTGCGAGGATAGACGGGAAATTGTCCCTCACGGGAGAAAACCTTTATAATAGCGCTGCGAGAAGCCGTACAGCGTTTAGCCATGACCAACAACGAGTGAGATACGGTCAAAGGGGGCGGGGGTCTGCGTGTGTTGTTGCGTTTAATTGAAACGTTTTAACGGCCAAAAGGACGCTTGGCTCGCGAATTCGACGCCCCAGTGTTTCGGGGGCAGATAATTTGTGATGTTCATTCGATACGTACAAATTTATATCGCTTCGATTCACGTACATATTCATATACTTAAAAGACAAGCGATGAATTTTTTTTTTCTCTTCTTCATCTATATGAAAACATGAAAAAGCTCAAAAACACTACTAATCGCGGATTGGAACTAATCTGGCAGAGTGCGTTGTACAGCAGCGGGGCTTCCCCGCCCAATCAATCGATTTTCAGCTTAAGAAAAGACCGGCCCGTCCATCGCGACATAATCACAAAAGCGAGAGCTTTTCCTCTCTTTAAAACGCCCGTCTGCCTGCTTGTGAAATGAATTCATCGAAATTGCCTTGGAGAGAGAAGAACCCTTGCGCGAAATTTTATCCTTTTTTTCCCCCTCTGCTCTATGAGTGGATTCGCGGGGAAGATTAGTCTGTTCTTTCAGCCATTTTACATTTTAATATTAAAAACTTGATGTTAATTTTTTTTTATTTTATTTTTTCATCGCAGCAATGGAAAGAAAAAGTACGGGGGAGAAGTTAGATCGCTATGATGCAAATCCTGACGGAACAGCTGAATGCGTTTACTTTGCGAAACGTCCATTTGCTCGCAAAACACGCGGATGGGAGGGCGGGCTTCGAAATCGGCTTATTCGAGAGGTATATGTATGCTTTTAGTATTAGAGGTGGGATGAGGCGTGTATATGTATACACGCTCGTTACGTGTCTTCAATGAACGCGTTCATACAATTTGTCCGTCGGAAATCCAAGAGAAACGTGACTCTATTTATAGAAAAAAATACCTAAAGCCAATAATTAATGGAAGTAATAAACGAATGTGTGGTTGGGTGTTGTAGTCATTACTTGTTTCTCAGTTTATATATATTTAAATAAGTAAATAAGATTTGAGAAGTGAAAAATGACTACAGATTCGGAGTCAAGTCTCTTTTTGACCGTTCATTGTTTCTTTTAATTTTCTGAGTCGGATGCGAAGATGTGCCATAAAAAATAAGATTTTTCATATTGATTTAGATGGAGTCTTATTATCAAGATAACATAATTTAAATATCAATAAGTGTTCAATTTTTCTCCCACTTACAAAAGTATTATAAAACTTTATACTAAAAATTTTTTCTTAATAGACGATATGAATTAAACTTCACTTGTATTAGGCAGGTGTAGATGTATGGTTCCATAAACTATCCACGATTTAGGTTTTTGTCTTCAAATTTTTTGCGAGGTCCTTTATGAGTTTTAAATTGTTTTTAAAAAATTAAAAAATGTTGCTTATGTCACTTTAATTAAGACAAAAAGAGCGTGCCAATTGAACATCAAATTTCTCAGCTTTGAAGTTTTAAGTAACTCTGAAAGCAAGGACTTTATTAAAAGAAATTAAGTGTAGTGGATTAAAAAAAAAAAAAATCAATTACGTTGTGTTTAAGCAACAGTTGACACGAAATAAGCTTCCAATGTGAAAATTATCTAAAGTGTTATTTAATTCGTTTGTCCACTTAAAATAATCGATGGGACAATAAAAAAATCATTCTATTCAAATTAAAACGAAATGAAACGGTATGTTAATTACATTTTTGTAATCAATGTATTAAAAGAAAAACTTTTTTAAGAAATTCGAAACACTCCGAAAGTGCTTATACATTTACTGAAACATCCATTAATAATCTTCAAAGAGCTGCTTCGAAATGAAGATTTATCGTTACTTTATTTTTTAGCCTTTACATCGGAAATTAAATATGGAAAGTAGATTTGAAAATAAAAATAAAAAATCGTTTATTTTTCCAGATTGCAATTGTTGGAGCATTGTAAATTAGCTTTATCGATGGTTAAACGGCGCAAAGCATGCGCGAAATAACTAGTCTCGTAATAAAGTCATTACTCATCATTTATTAGGTAAAGTACCGACAATGTCATCAATCGTGACAACAATCAGTGTACATCTATAGAATTGACGATTATTCAAAGTAATCTGGCGAACCGGCTTGATAATATTTGCGTTTAACAAGAAAAATATTTTTTTCTAGCATACTTATAGTTATCCAAAAAAAACAATTTTGCTCAGAATTACTTCTCAGTTTGTAATAACCAAAAATTCACTCATTTTCCCGTTTCTGTTCACATGCGACACCAATACAAAGCTGACTCAGGTATACAGTGGCCTAAAGTTTCCCGGCGCATCGAGCATTAATACAGGGGACTCGATCAATTGATAGTTCCACGCGATGACTCGTGCAACGCTGAAAAACTCGCCGTACGTAAGTTAAAAGCCGCTCGATCGGCTGGAGAGAGAGCGTGGAAAAATCAAGTGAGCCAGGCGAGATCATATATTATATACATGCAAGTGTGTAAATGTACATGGCTCGACGCGCTGGGCCTTATTACCCGAGTATTCGGCTCTACCTGGTATTGCACGATTACATGTGCATGTGTGCGAGTGGAATAGCTCGCAAACTCGATTGTGCATTATAAGGCAGGCGCGCGTGGGTACGTGTAAAAAAAGAGGAAAGTTAAAACTTTTCCTCATAAAAAGGTGGAGGTAGAGGGAGGCTTGCGCTGCTGCGAAACTCATCGAGCGGGGGCCAGCTCGCTCGCTTTCGTTAAGAGTTTTCCCTAATGTGTGTGTGCTCGTATGCGGGCTTTCGTTGGCTTTTTCAACTTTTTCTCCTCAAAGTTGGAGGACTTGGCGGCAAGGGCGACTTCTCTCCTTTTACGTTTTCATTAGGATCTTTTGCTGTGAAATGAAGGGGCGCTGCAGAAGAGGAGGAAATTATTTTTTCACGCTAGTGCATGTTCACGCTGACTAGTTTTATTAATGTTTACTTTCAAGTCCACCATCTACATGTACAATTTGAAAAAAAAAAAAAAAAAACAGTTGTGGAGTATTTTTTAATTCGGTGAGGTTGAAGTTTACTACTTGAGAAATAGAGCTGCATGTCTGGAAGCTCGTAATTATATCGTTGATATTAAGTGAAATTCCGTAACTATCTAAATTGAGATTTTGAATTTATTCTCATTTACTCCAGACACCCAGAAAACTTTTGTCATGAAGTTTTAAGCATACGATTTTAAGAGGGATGTAATAATATATCTCTGTCTGTAATAGATATTAATAATCAAAAAAAATTTTTTTTTTTTTTTTTTAGTAAAACTAAAAACGACTTCGTTATTTCATTTGTAGACATTGTCATTAAGTACTATAGCTTTTACAGCTAGTATAAATCTAAAGATTGTCAGTAAAATTATATCGAAATTGATTTACGATATTTTTAACATAGTTTTCTTTACTTACTGTATCCATTTGCCAGTGACAGAATGGACGAAATTCTGTAATTGATTTTGAAACTACTTCTAGAATAGCTAGATTATTTGCGTCAGGAATTCCTTCGAAACAAATGCGTAGATTTTTAATCATTTAGTTCGACAAAATTTGAAATGACAATTTTGAAATGTACATCAGATTAGGCCATTTCAGTTTTTCGCTTGTCGATGACTTGTCTTACCACAATTGTCTGTTTCTACTTAATATTACAGAACATTGACTCTCAATAGATTATAAATTAAATAAAAATTTTAAAGTTTGTAAAATGAGAGATAAAAATGTATGGATGGATTAAAAAATAAAAAATATTTGAAGACTATAAAAATATGCATTTATTAATAAAACAAATAATGATCGAAGGAACCACATTCCCAATTGAAAATGTCTAATAAAAACTGATAAAATTTTTTTTTGTCTGTTTATATTCAGTTTTTGCACTAAGAAAACCACATAAAAAACAGTAACGTTCAAAAGCTAATTTTTCTCATATCTATTTTTTTACCAGCACAAGATTGAACATAAGTAAATTGATAAATTAAATATTTTTTTCACAAAATCAACACTAATTCATTCATACAGTGCCTGTAATGTGTTATTTCATACCATTAAAACATTTATACTATAACTCCTTGAAAAAACTACTTGTTTAAACAGTTACCTGGATACCTTTCGTTTTACACTGAAATGCATTATGTGTCTACCAATTAGAACTATACACTTTATGTTTACTACTCGAAAGTGGAGATCGACCGGCAAGTGTGTATACTTTCTAAGTACTTTATAACTAACGCTGGACTTTCTGTTTTTTTTATTCTCCTGTTCATCGTCACCACGAATTTTTCCGCGGTACTTGACAAATTACCTTAATTCCAGGGAAAAAATTGTTGGGGGGCCTTCTGTATGGAACTCATTTATGCCCTCAAGTTTCACTCCAATCCCTTCCTCGTCCACCCTGCCTTCTTCTTACCTCCTTCAAAGTTTAAATCTTGTAAAGGTGGAAGTTAGCGCAAGCAAGTTACTCCCACCGAAAGGAAAAGAGGCTTTTAAAAGTTTCAATTATCATGCCATGTAATTTTTCAATGTCGGTGCAAGGCAACTTTGGCTTTATCGCGACTTTGGTGTTCTATACTATATGATATTCGATGCTCCCAGATAACATTATTTGTTCATTGTTTCAAAACTTTCCATGTATCGCAGATAATAAATATTACGATATACCTATATTTAAATATCTGTGTGTACATAACTAGTCTTACACTTTGAGAAATAAATTACATGAAATATTAAAAAGTTTGTAGGCCCGTAAAAATATTTATTAACATTTTTTAAAGCTCTGTATGTGTAAGTGCATGTATATGACATATGATTAAACAATGCGAAATAACTAGTCTCGTAATAAAGTCATTACTCATCATTTATTAGGTAAAGTACAAAAAATTCCCATAATATTATATTGCAAACAGTGATATCGGAACCATTTTTTTAACAAAAAGATCGCACTTTATTCAGGAAGATAAGTTTTTTTTTCAGTGTTAAGAAATCCACAAGATCATTGTGCCCATATCTATTAGAAAAATTGGGCAGAAAAATCTTTGTTGATGCAATATATAGTTAGCCTTAATACTACTTTTATGATCTTAAACTACAATGATAGTGATGAGAGCCACAAAGTTAGTTGAACATCAACAAAATTTTTCAAGCCACTGATTTACGCACCAACCACAAACAAACCATGGAAAAGTGGGGCAGATGTTGAACGATTTAACGATAAATACTAAAATTGTGAAAAATACTAGATTAGTACTAGGAAAATAAATATGTTTCACAAAAGTTCGGGATCAGTGAGAAACAAATTGTTAGTTTCCAGAAGAGAATAAAGCGTTATCCTTCAACACTGATAACGAGCCGATAAACCATCATCGTCACAAGCATCGACGAAACATCAAACGGGCAATTAGAAAATACCCGGGTAAATTGCCGTGTTTGCAACATTGAAGCTGCTTTGCGAGGATAGACGGGAAATTGTCCCTCACGGGAGAAAACCTTTATAATAGCGCTGCGAGAAGCCGTACAGCGTTTAGCCATGACCAACAACGAGTGAGATACGGTCAAAGGGGGCGGGGGTCTGCGTGTGTTGTTGCGTTTAATTGAAACGTTTTAACGGCCAAAAGGACGCTTGGCTCGCGAATTCGACGCCCCAGTGTTTCGGGGGCAGATAATTTGTGATGTTCATTCGATACGTACAAATTTATATCGCTTCGATTCACGTACATATTCATATACTTAAAAGACAAGCGATGAATTTTTTTTTTCTCTTCTTCATCTATATGAAAACATGAAAAAGCTCAAAAACACTACTAATCGCGGATTGGAACTAATCTGGCAGAGTGCGTTGTACAGCAGCGGGGCTTCCCCGCCCAATCAATCGATTTTCAGCTTAAGAAAAGACCGGCCCGTCCATCGCGACATAATCACAAAAGCGAGAGCTTTTCCTCTCTTTAAAACGCCCGTCTGCCTGCTTGTGAAATGAATTCATCGAAATTGCCTTGGAGAGAGAAGAACCCTTGCGCGAAATTTTATCCTTTTTTTCCCCCTCTGCTCTATGAGTGGATTCGCGGGGAAGATTAGTCTGTTCTTTCAGCCATTTTACATTTTAATATTAAAAACTTGATGTTAATTTTTTTTTATTTTATTTTTTCATCGCAGCAATGGAAAGAAAAAGTACGGGGGAGAAGTTAGATCGCTATGATGCAAATCCTGACGGAACAGCTGAATGCGTTTACTTTGCGAAACGTCCATTTGCTCGCAAAACACGCGGATGGGAGGGCGGGCTTCGAAATCGGCTTATTCGAGAGGTATATGTATGCTTTTAGTATTAGAGGTGGGATGAGGCGTGTATATGTATACACGCTGAAGGGGAGCTTTTCGTTGTTGTATGGGTG
>NW_019379616.1:281544-330785 GCF_000648655.2 Copidosoma floridanum | reverse complement strand
TATTTTTTTACCAGCACAAGATTGAACATAAGTAAATTGTCAAATAAAGTACTACCATATGAATGGCAACACCAAAACAGGGGGGCTCATGTGTTTTACGTGGAATTGTAATAAAAAGTTTTTTTCTTACTTTTTTTAAGATTCCATGTAAAATACTTAAACTCCCCTGTTTTGGTGTTGTCATCCGGATGGTACGATGCAATTAGTCATTTTACTTACGTTCAATCTTGTGCTGGTAAAAAAATAGATATGAGAAAAATTAACTTTCGAACGTTATTGTTTTTTATGTGGTTTTCCTAGGGCAAAAACCGAATATAAACAGACGAAAAAAAATTTTATCAGTTTTTATTAGACATTTTCAATTGGGTTGCTTGTGTGATCCGATAACTTAACAAAATACCATTAAACAAAGAGCTGCCATCGAGCTCCTTTTTGTAAATTCTTGTTCTTTCAATGAGAGAAAATTCGGGGGTGGAGAATTTCAAGTGAGTGCACGTACAAAGAACTATAATAGACTATAGCTCATAGAGTACACCATGTAATGTTATTTTTTGTTTAATGTACGCTTTACCTTATACGGATGATACATAATTATAGTGACCTCGCTATTTGCCTGTAAACAGGAAAAAGCATTAGTTTGACTTAGCATAGGAAGTAGAAATGTACGAGAAAAAGCTGCAAAAGAATCGCACTATCAAAGTAATGACAAATATGCTTGCGACGTCTAGACGAAGGGTAAAAAGAAAAAATGATGTGAAATCACTGGCAGCACGACGATGTTGGACGAAAAAACCGTCGAAGCTGATGAAAAAGCAAACTGTCGTCAATTTACGTCAATTTACCAAGCTCCCTTACTGTCGGTGTCGCAAAGTGGCGCACCCTCAATCCGAAGGTGACGTTTCCTCCTCTCCTACACAAGCCTATATTATGTCCTCGACAACGAAACAAAAGGCACAAAAGTTCACACTCGTCACCGAAGGTGTACTCAACCATTCGGCGAAGTAGCAATTCGCACTCTACACTCCGCTGCGCAACAATGGGAGCCTGATGTTTGCAGTCAACCAAGTTTCGAGACAGACCAACTGTATTTGTGTTTTATACGTGTGTATACGCAACCCACCTGCAGAGGTGTCATACGCAAGCCAAGTCTGTATAGGCTATACGCGTGTTATTACCGCTACTGGAAACTCCCGCGCAGGCAATACCTATACGTGTATGTAGTACAGATGCGTTCGCAATGCTTTGAAGTTTCGCGATGTTTAATTATACGTGTATAATGTACGTGTACGCACAAGTGCACACACACACCCATGCATGTGTACACACTTTCTCGCAAAAGTCCCACTGGAAAATCGTGTCTCCCTCTCTGGGTCTCTGGTGACTTTCCCACAGCTATACATACGTACACCGTGTCGATTCGTTTGATGACCCAAGCTCTCGAACACACATACGAACGATAGAGAGAAGATTTACATTTATGAGCTTTCAGTGCTTATATATATATATATATATATATATATATACATATATAAATATATAAAACAGTTTTATTAGCATCTGTGGTTTAATTTTCGGTGAAAAGTCATGTCTGTCGTCACTGCTGCTGTACGAGGGAATAAGCCAAAATTGCCAGTGAGGACGAAAACGTACGGCGCGCGCGTGATGCAAGGGAGAAATGGTTTCCTTCTTCCATATCTAGTAAAGTGTAGTCATGGACGAAACGACGCAGACACGCTGAGCATCGATGGGATTTTATTTCTTCCTTTTTTGCGTTTATAACACGTTGTTAGGATATACGAGAGGGTGGGGTTTCTTTGACCCGTGGAAGTGGAAAGAGAAATTTCCCAATAAAACAACCCCGTCCCCGAGTCCACACTGTATGGGATCGGGAAAAACTTTTCTCTTTGTGGGACGAAAATTAATGAGGGGTAAGACTCGGCTTTTCGAGCCGAGAAGAAAATGTTCGCGAAGAATTTCTTGCAAGTTAGATATAGGTATGGTTGTGGAGCTCGATAAATTGCAAACGTTGCCGTCTGACAAGCTTAGCGAATCGAATACTAAAAAAAAGTGTACGGATTTTTTAAATCGATGCATGATTTCTACTTTTTCTTTTTTAACTCGTGAATTTTGTTGAATCTTTGAAGTGGAGTAAAAATAATTTTATATAACTCTTCATGTTTTTTTGCTTATACAAGGTAAAGTAATAATTTACAACTATCGAATCGTTTTTTTTTTTTTTCATTTAAGTATTATTTTGGTGGTGAATCAATGACACTTCAAAGACGATGTTAGCTTCGTTTGAGCTTAACGCCAACTCCTTGATTGAAAAACACATCGAAAACTTCGTTATTTTTTTTGAATGAATATTTAAAATGCCCCAAAAATTTTTGAATGAAAGGATTGTATATGTTAATCAGATATACAGCAGTAGATCACTTGAAGTTTAACTTCACAGATCAGAGTATCTTTGTATCCAAGGAGTACAAGTCACATTATCTTTAATGCTCCGTACATATTGGTTGCATACAATTTATGATTTTAGAAGTCAGCTGATGCGTTGAAAATTCCCTTTTACTTGATACAGTGGAAGGAACATGCTTATTGTGCATATGATTACTAAGATCGCCGTCATGTACAGATGTTCGTATACGCATAGTGCAGTAGTGGTAGGTGTGCACGGAGCCCATGTGTCGTGTAAGATGGGATCTCTGAGTGAAACATTTCGAGCATTCGCTGCACTTGAAGGCCTTCAAGGCTGCGTGAATAAGCTCGTGCCTTGTAAGATGGCCCTTTTGGGTAAAAGATTGGTGACACCTGGCGCACCGGTAAGGCTTATCACCTGTATGGATACGCATATGCTTCGTGAGATCGCAATTTTGGCCGAAATTTTGCGAACACATGCTACAGCTGAACGGCTTTTCACCTGTATGGGTACGTTCGTGGACTCTAAAATTACTCTTATCCTTGAAACTTTGTGAGCACAAGTTGCAGCGAATGGGCCTTTCTCCGGTGTGTATTAGCTTGTGCCTTTTAAGACTATAAGACGAGGCATAGTATTTTCCACATGTTTCACAATTATGGAGGCTCCTCGAGAAACTTATGTTTTCAGCCATTTTTATGAAGGGTATACAATGCAAAATGAGATTTTTTAAAACTTATTTTGGTAACTCTGTTGTTCTTGTTGTTATTGTTGTTGTTGCTGTTGCAGCTAATGATGGAATGGTTGGTTCTGGGGTGGTGAAAGTCGTCAATTCTTGGATAGGATGATTTTCTGTTGGGAAAAAAACCAAATAATTATAGTTATTGTGTCAATTATTCAAAATTTATCACGTAAAAAATGTTTTCATTTATAAAAACTCACTAAATAATTAGTTAAAAAGATTATGCTTTGGTTTAAGTATATATAAGGCGAATATATTGATTACAACAGAATAAAAATTTATTTTTAAAACACATAAAGTTGCGTATAAAAAATAGTATTTTTAGTTTTATGTTTAATGCTATGTACCAAAAAGGTTAACTAAAAAAAACGAAAGGTGCCTTGATAAGAAATTATCATCGCTGCTGAAGCTAATTTAAATGAACAATACGATAAAAAATACTGTGGAAGACTTTAGTACCTGTGTTTTTTATTGTAATATTTTAGCGTCTTCTGCACATAGAAAAATTGTTTATTTTGCAACGAAAAATTGTTACTAGTTTCTTACGCTTATTTAATTATATTAAGCGTAATTTTTAATTCTTTTTTACTTTTTTTTTCATAAAGTTTTCCCATTTTAACGTGGTTTTCTTAAAGCTTTAAGTACATCACCATGTATTTATTTACAATACATTATGTATTTCTCTCAAAACTACCTTATCGTAAAAAAATGGTGCCCCAACATCTTAAGTGATCGAAGTAAGTTCTTGGCGGAAAGAAAAACAGTTTTTTTTTTTTTTTTTTTAATACAAAAACTCACCTGTATTTTCCTGTATTTTCGTTTGTTTGAGTGAATAACTTTTATCCATCCAAATAGTTTATGGGCCAAATATTATTAGTTTTGATGGTCTGTTAAATGAAAGTCGATCTTTTGTGACCCAAAATCTTTGTTGTGAATTCACTTTTCTCGTTACTGAGTACAATTTACAGAACAATTTAGTAAGTTTATAAAATACCTATGTAAATCACCACAACGACGGCAAACTTGTGTTCTGGTTTTCGTGGCTACTCCCTCACTGATACCTACTTGTACGACGAGACCTTAAAAATATCAATACATCCACAAACAAAACTTCTTGTATCCATCACACTCTACGAAAAAAATAACGTTAATGATACAATAATAGGTGTTGGTAGCGTGACCGAAGCTACGTAGCTGCTATTCGTTTTCGTTGAGGCAAGTGTTGGATCAGGTAATACTATAATAACGTTTGCTATATAATCTTGGCTGTGCCACATTGTGAAAGAGATCGAGGAAGACACGTTGCGCTAGAAAATTGTATGCTCGAAGTTCGTGATTTCGATATTTCTCAGGCGTTATAGGTGTTAATAACTAGATGTATGTGGAATATGTGAATTTAACTATAATTTCCTATAATGCATATCAATTTTTTTTTTTTTTTTTTAACGTACAGTAATGATTGCGTCAATTATGATTGCAAGAGTATTTTGTTTTCTTTAATTGCTTTCTCATTAAGTAAGTTTTTGTACTGGTCGAAAATAATATTTTGTTTTTAAATGTGTATTGAAAGGATGTTTTGAAAAATATCTAAATGATTGCGTATCGAGAAAAATACGCTACATTTACCACAGCTTTACTAAACGGTTCAAATAACAAGTACATAAGTTGTGATGTATGTATGACACGTGTAATTCATCAAGTTATAAAAAAACTTTGAATCGTGCGATTTTAAGGATCTCCAGGCTTTAATTGTGCATTTCGCATGCGGTCCATTGAGAGTTGGGTTTGGTGGTGAATCAATGACACTTCAAAGACGATGTTAGCTTCGTTTGAGCTTAACGCCAACTCCTTGCACGAGAATTTTAAAGTTGAAAGTTTCATATACCTACAATAATTGTTCGCTTTTTTTTGTCGGTCAAGGTAAAAGTACAGATAATTTGGTGGCAAGAGATTAATAGTAGTTTTCTTACGAGTTTGAAAAGTCTCTGTTTGCGAACCGAGAGGTTTGCGGCCCGAGCCGAAGGCGAGGGACGTAACGAGGTTCGTAAAGGAGACTTTTCGAACGAGTATCGGAAAACTGCTTTTTTGCCCGAGGAAGTACCAGCCTCCCAAAACCACCCGAGGGCGGAAAAATTATTAAAACTATTGCGTGCTAGAACTGTAAACTGGCGTCGTATTCATCCTCCAGGAATTTTTTTTTCGCAACCTCATGTGTTCGTGTTGCTCAAAACAGTAGTTAATATTATTGTGTAAACAGTAAAAATCACTGAAGTTACTTCTAATATAGTTTGTAGAGCCCGAACCTATTCAATAAAAGTTTTTATCACAGAATTGATAGCTTCACGAGAAAATTAACGTTTTTTCACAAAATCCATATACTTTATTTCTTATCAGCTATTATTTACTTGCTACCAAAACTCAATTGTCTCTCTCTCTCTCTCTCTCTCTCTCTCTCTCTCTATTTGAGTCAACAAACGCATCGAGTTTCAATGCCTATAACCATTAACGGGTACAGATAGACACACTCACAAAAAAATAATGATCGAAGGAACCACATTCCCAATTGAAAATGTCTAATAAAAACTGATAAAATTTTTTTTTGTCTGTTTATATTCAGTTTTTGCACTAGGAAAACCACATAAAAAACAATAACGTTCAAAAGTTAATTTTTCTCATATCTATTTTTTTACCAGCACAAGATTGAACATAAGTAAATTGATAAATTAAATATTACTATCTGGATGGCAACACCAAAACAGGGGGGTTCATGTGTTTTATGTGAAATTGTAATAAAAAGTTTTTTTCTTACTTTTTTAAGATTCCATGTAAAATACTTAAACTCCCCTGTTTTGGTGTTGTCATCCGGATGGTACGATGCAATTAGTCATTTTACTTACGTTCAATCTTGTGCTGGTAAAAAAATAGATATGAGAAAAATTAACTTTCGAACGTTATTGTTTTTTATGTGGTTTTCCTAGGGCAAAAACCGAATATAAACAGACGAAAAAAAATTTTATCAGTTTTTATTAGACATTTTCAATTGGGTTGCTTGTGTGATCCGATAACTTAACAAAATACCATTAAACAAAGAGCTGCCATCGAGCTCCTTTTTGTAAATTCTTGTTCTTTCAATGAGAGAAAATTCGGGGGTGGAGAATTTCAAGTGAGTGCACGTACAAAGAACTATAATAGACTATAGCTCATAGAGTACACCATGTAATGTTATTTTTTGTTTAATGTACGCTTTACCTTATACGGATGATACATAATTATAGTGACCTCGCTATTTGCCTGTAAACAGGAAAAAGCATTAGTTTGACTTAGCATAGGAAGTAGAAATGTACGAGAAAAAGCTGCAAAAGAATCGCACTATCAAAGTAATGACAAATATGCTTGCGACGTCTAGACGAAGGGTAAAAAGAAAAAATGATGTGAAATCACTGGCAGCACGACGATGTTGGACGAAAAAACCGTCGAAGCTGATGAAAAAGCAAACTGTCGTCAATTTACGTCAATTTACCAAGCTCCCTTACTGTCGGTGTCGCAAAGTGGCGCACCCTCAATCCGAAGGTGACGTTTCCTCCTCTCCTACACAAGCCTATATTATGTCCTCGACAACGAAACAAAAGGCACAAAAGTTCACACTCGTCACCGAAGGTGTACTCAACCATTCGGCGAAGTAGCAATTCGCACTCTACACTCCGCTGCGCAACAATGGGAGCCTGATGTTTGCAGTCAACCAAGTTTCGAGACAGACCAACTGTATTTGTGTTTTATACGTGTGTATACGCAACCCACCTGCAGAGGTGTCATACGCAAGCCAAGTCTGTATAGGCTATACGCGTGTTATTACCGCTACTGGAAACTCCCGCGCAGGCAATACCTATACGTGTATGTAGTACAGATGCGTTCGCAATGCTTTGAAGTTTCGCGATGTTTAATTATACGTGTATAATGTACGTGTACGCACAAGTGCACACACACACCCATGCATGTGTACACACTTTCTCGCAAAAGTCCCACTGGAAAATCGTGTCTCCCTCTCTGGGTCTCTGGTGACTTTCCCACAGCTATACATACGTACACCGTGTCGATTCGTTTGATGACCCAAGCTCTCGAACACACATACGAACGATAGAGAGAAGATTTACATTTATGAGCTTTCAGTGCTTATATATATATATATATATATATATATATACATATATAAATATATAAAACAGTTTTATTAGCATCTGTGGTTTAATTTTCGGTGAAAAGTCATGTCTGTCGTCACTGCTGCTGTACGAGGGAATAAGCCAAAATTGCCAGTGAGGACGAAAACGTACGGCGCGCGCGTGATGCAAGGGAGAAATGGTTTCCTTCTTCCATATCTAGTAAAGTGTAGTCATGGACGAAACGACGCAGACACGCTGAGCATCGATGGGATTTTATTTCTTCCTTTTTTGCGTTTATAACACGTTGTTAGGATATACGAGAGGGTGGGGTTTCTTTGACCCGTGGAAGTGGAAAGAGAAATTTCCCAATAAAACAACCCCGTCCCCGAGTCCACACTGTATGGGATCGGGAAAAACTTTTCTCTTTGTGGGACGAAAATTAATGAGGGGTAAGACTCGGCTTTTCGAGCCGAGAAGAAAATGTTCGCGAAGAATTTCTTGCAAGTTAGATATAGGTATGGTTGTGGAGCTCGATAAATTGCAAACGTTGCCGTCTGACAAGCTTAGCGAATCGAATACTAAAAAAAAGTGTACGGATTTTTTAAATCGATGCATGATTTCTACTTTTTCTTTTTTAACTCGTGAATTTTGTTGAATCTTTGAAGTGGAGTAAAAATAATTTTATATAACTCTTCATGTTTTTTTGCTTATACAAGGTAAAGTAATAATTTACAACTATCGAATCGTTTTTTTTTTTTTTCATTTAAGTATTATTTTCAACTCGAATTGTAAAATTTTTAATTCCCGTGTATATACCTCCTCATTCAATTGCCACGCACACGTTGCTTGTCAATACAGTATAGCATATATATATATGCAACATGGTATGTGCCGTTGCGAAAGTCATCGGATGGGATGTATACTTATTCACCGGACCGAAGCAATAATAACGCAAGCAAAAGACAATTGATTGTTGATCATTGGCTCGGAGTGAGTGAATTGAGAAACATTGGAATATTCAGAGGACCAACTGCACACAGCCGCGCGTCGAGGCTTGTACAACATACAAGATGTATTAATAACACCTACTGTTTAGCTGTCGCCGTATATAGATAATGTATACACAAAGGGAGAGAAGGGACCGAGAGTTACAGTATAATTGTGCCCCCGGACTCTCCATGCCTAAACGATTCCCGTGGGAATCCGGAATTTCCGGCTACACGAGCGCTTTGTCCATTATTATTATAATATATGCATACGCGTATATCATGCATGCAGAAGTGCATGTACGAGAACATGCACAGAAGGAGATGGTTCAGAGAAGTGTAAAGGTATATGTACCTATATATATATATACATGGGTGTATAGAGATGCTAACAATGCACGAGCACGGACAGTAAGCTGCAGAGACTCATGTCAAAAGAATTCCTTACGAAATAGCAACGGACACTACTCAGTGGCGTGCAATTGCTGTGTGTGTGTTAAAATTTACTTACAGGGATGAAAGTGCACGTAATTACTATATTTTTTTCCTACCTGGATGTGACAAGTACATTTTTATCCTTACGAACCTCATGCAGCTTATGGATTCCGTATACTGCAATCCATATTCTTGGCATATCTTTATATATATATTATATAGTGTAAGGTCACCTCCCATAAGGTATTTACACTTACTTTATTATTCAGTTGGTGTTACATTGATATGCTCGTTGTACATTTATAAGATGTACATTGATACAGTAGTTTTTAATACATTAGTATAGTAACGATTGTATTCTCCTTGCAGTGTGAACGATGATACAATAAACCACGTAGTCTCAAGTCATATCGCTCGCATAGCACGTTTAATCATACTATCACCTTTTTTGTGGTGCAATTGAGTATAAACGGTGGTTTTGTTTTCTTTTTCGGAATCATGGATTGTCATCCCGAGCCAGAGCGTACAGAAAAAACAGAGTGACCTGTCCGAGTTCAAACCCACGACCAGTGCTCTCAAAAGTAGTTCCAGATCCCCATGAAATTAAAAAATGTACTTTAACCCAAGCCCTTTAACCCCATAACCCTTGAATCCCAGAGCCTTTAACCCAATAACCCTATCATCTCAGAGCCTTTTTCTCATTACCCCATAAATCCCAAAGCATGTAACCCCATAACATGGTAACCACGGAGTTTTTTATCATATAACATAGGGGAATATAACCCAGTAACCCTATCACCCCAGTGCCCTTAACCCCATTGCCACCCATAAATCCCGAAGCATTTAACCTCACAACCTGGTAACCACAAAGTTTTTTCAATACATAACATAGGGAAAATGCATGTATCATTGCCCACAGCATTTATAAACTCCTTGGTTACCAGATTACGGAATTAAATGCTTTAAGACTTATAGAGTAATGGAGTTAAAGGCTTTAAGATTACAGGGTTATGGGTTAAAGGCTCTGGGATTATAGAGTTATGGGGTTAAAGTACATTGGGTTCTTTCGGTATATCTTGGAGACAGAAAGCGCGCCACCTAATGTTTATTGGGAAAGAAGGTTAGAAAGCACACAGTTTTACCATCTTACTAGCAGAGAATGAACATTTTTTACGATCTCATCACTTCTGATTTAAATTAATTATAAAAAACAATGAAACACGTGCCACATTGTTTATTTTTTGTTTATTCTAAGCAATATATTTCGGTTTGTTTGCTCCAGTTTACTCTGACAGACCAAGTCTGATTCGCATAGTATTCGGCCATATTACAAGTTACTAGTTTTTGATGATACTTTCTCATTAACTGTACAATTTGAAATTTGGTGTAGCCCTACATGAGACCTTGGGCTTTAAAACAATGTCCATAAAATTTGTATCGTTAAAACTTCAGAGTACACTTGCATCCAAAGAAAGTTAGATTGGCTAAGTGTTGTTTACATTATATTTTTCGTCTCGTAAAAAAAAAATATTCACACATTCTGGCTTTTACTGTAGAAAATGACTGATCTTCGAGTAAGTACAGGAGAGTTGAACACAAAGATAAACTTTCCGTAATGGAGAGCGTGGACTGATTACCTTAACCTCTGTGGTCATAAACTCAGTAGCTTAACCAGGAGTTTAAAAAATTTAATTTGTTCATTAAACAACTGCAAATATATATTTATTTTTCTAAGTTATAAAACAATCTCTTATCCTTAGACAAAGTCAATGAGGAACTAAAGCATCTGAGTAATACCATTGAAGTATTGGGTAACATTCTAGAGTCAATCCATCAAGGACTACGATAGTGAGTGAAATACTTTTCAAATTTTTCGCAATTGTTGTATATCCTTGCCACACCATAGAGAACCCCCTAAAAATACTAACATTTCTGTAAAAAAAGAAACTTTATCTGTTTGAAAGGATAGAAATTGTTATTTTTATTTTTATTTTCAAACTTGTTTACTTTCAAAGAGTTCAGTACCTTCGGTTCTCGATTGCTCGTATGCTTGTGACATTTGTTTACCTTTCGGTGAATGAAACGCTTGAAAACTCACCGTTCAGTTTAATAAAATTCTCCAATTCATCGTTTGAATTAAATTTTTGTTTCTCAACTTTCATTCAACGTAGTCGCTGCAGTGCATGCTGTTCATACACACACACACAAATGGAGGAAAACTCGCGAGTTTATCCTCTTTCGGAGAAAAAGCCATTCACCAGCTGTACACGCGTTGCACGGATTCGCATCTAATTAACTACTGTATACTTTCGAGTGTACTTTTTTATGAATCCAGTGTATTTACAACCAGTGCACAACTCGTCATATTTTTTAAACATTTATACGTGTACCGTGCGAAGTGGCAGTAAAAATGTATGAAAAAAAAAAAAAAAAAAAAACCTCTAACCCAGATCGGGCTACTCCACCGCACGTAATATATATATACCAATCGGCCAATATTTCCGCGATCGACCGTTAATCGTGCCCAACTCCGAGCACCTACTCTATTACGCTTTTCTCTCTCTCTCTCTCTAATGCTGCAGGAAACACTCCGTTCGTTTCATATACGCGCGCAATTACGAAATCAATTTTCTCTGCTTTGAAAGCCTCTCTCAAACTACTCGCCTGTACTGCACGCAGTTGCGAATCAATTAACACGTACACATGTAGATATGTGGGCATGCATGCACACATACGCACGGAAAGTGCGCAATTAGCCGCACCCGAGTTCTCGGGAGTCAACGATACGGGGGTACAGTAGCCGCAGCGGATCGTTTGCATTATGGCCATCATGGGCCCTTTATCTATTATTGTTTTTCCAGCTTTCTCCCTCTCCTCGCCATGAGTTGGAGGAAAAAGAATAATTCTTGCGCCTGTATACTTGCTTACTAAATGTCCTGTTCCTCGATCGTATACGTAAGTATATGGGAAGAGGATGCGGGTGAGGTTTCAGAATAATGAGATCGGAAGAGGAGGTAATGACGTACGTGTGTACGCGATTGCATACGTATAAAATAGAGTATACGAGTCGACGATGACGGTAAGTGTGGCAGTAGGTGGAATATGCGAGTTACCGTTAACCGGACCGACCGAGAGAGCCAGTGTATGTGTATGAGTGTACTGTGTCAGTCGTCGCCGCCTCCTCCTTTTTTTATACCTCTGGGCTTCCCGGTTCGTTCGCCCGCGCGATACTTACCTTTTTCTCTCTTTCTTTCGCTCGCTCTCGCGTTTTATATCCGGCTCTCCCATCGCGCCGGCAACGCTAACCAAATGTCGCGCTTGTACACACATACGTATACGTGCGTGTGCAATGTATTATCGAGGATGACGCGCGAGCCATCCTCGTTTCTCTTTGTGCAGGTTGTTGGGAGTATCGGGATTCTCGGCTGTTTGAACGTATATACTTACCACTCTGATAACGTCTCTCGTTCGCTGTCATATGCTTGTGGTGGTACCGGTAGCTGAGATTGGTTCCCACGTGTTTTTTTTTTTTTTTTTTTTTTTTTTTTTTTCGATCCTCAGGAGCCGAAACAGGTATAGAGAGAATTTAGCTCGTGTGGGTCGATATCTGTGTATTATATATCGCAAAGTAGAAGTTGCACCTTCCAGACTGCAGTGTCTTAAAAAAGTTTTCTTACGAAAACTAACGCGTTGGAAAAAATTGCATTTTTTTTTGATCGCACTCGTCGAGATTCAGGGTGAATAGACACCTAGGTCCCTACCCCCTTGGATAAGAGTGTCGTCCGTAACCGGGATACCCAGCTGCAAGACTATCATAAGCATTCTCTATACAGCTCGTTGAACTTCCGAAGCTCAACTACATCTCTATCGAGACGCTCCGGCCTATTATAACCACACTTATTTAATTCTGTTGCAGGTAGCCTCGATTTTATGTCGACGCCACCTAGCGGATTTTACTAAACTAAAGTGAAAAGCTGGCGTATTTTTTTAAAACTTTGAGCTCATTTATTGCTATTGTTATTAAATTTTTCACGATAAAAACTATACTAAAACCATTTAGGAAGTATCATGAATCAGTGTGCAAAATTTCAACAAAATCGGTTCTGTAGTTTTCGCGGTTAGCGATTACAACGGTTTTAGCGTTCTTGCTTTATACATTAGTAAGATAAGACTATACATATTACAGTATAAATACAAAGTAGTGAATCATTTAACAATTGTCATGTAACTTGTCTGCTGCGCTACGTAAATGTCTCAAATATTTGGCAACAGAGCAGCCGCAGATATATAGCCATTTGCGAGAGTGCGTGTGTGTAATAGCAAATGTATGACAAGCTGATCGACACTGTTGCCATATTTCAGCAAAACGTAATAAGCCTTTTCTACATCTAAATGTTATGTGTATTTGGAATGCACTAACAAATGATGCATCGTAGATAGGCCTGTGGGTGATAGACTGCCTGAACGTGGTTCTTTCATGAAATGATTATGAACAGATTAACATGAAACCTTGAGGAATCATTTATTAAGGTACAATATACTACCCCTAAAAATTTTAGAGTAGGCTGACGAATACAAATGCAAGAAAATGATAAATGAAAAGTAAATTCTAAACATGTGCGTTTGTGTCAACTAAGCGTTTTTTAAATGAAAGTTGTAGCCTAGTTATTTATTTACTTAACATAATTAAGTAAAAAACTAACACAACAAAGCTTATGCAATTCCAAATATACTATCATCTCGAAATACATACGTATACGTTCACGGACTTGATCAAAAGATATTAAAAGAAACATAGGCATACATTTTCGTTTCCTATGTTGAATGCATAGGCAAGCATCCACAGCTGGTGTTTTGAGGTTAAGTGCAAATGTTACATAATCATTCCTACTTTTTTGATATCAGGTATCATGATCTAAAATTTTGAATCAGTAATTAATTTGACTGAATAAATAATATTTACAAATAGTCGTATGAAATTGAGACAGTATTAATAAATATCAATTTGATAGTCGCACCTTTCACTTGGAAGTCATGAAAGAACCATCTTCAAGTGGCGACACGTGTGCCATTCTATTTCTTTTTATAATGTATAATTGCAACTTTAGTAGGGTTTTACATCGTTATTATTGTTGTATGTGATATTATTTTGATGACTGTCATTTAATTTTAATTTTTATCGTTATAATGCATTATAAACTATTAGTATGCTAATGATTCAAGTTTTACCACACTAATCACAAATTTTTCATTGTGTTCATTTTATTTTATGAAAGTGATGATAATGTTTTTTTTAGCAGATGATAATAGCTTGATCTAGAAACCGCTCAGTTATACATATCCATGCGCTTAAATTTTTTTTTCTCAGTAGGGAAGGGGGTAAGAGCTCTCATAAAAAATGTCCCAGCAGAGATCCCCTATTACCTTTGTCTGTTCATGTAAACTTTCAGAGATCGACTGCAGGATGAAATCCACCCTGCTAGTACGATATGTCCTAAAATTAGAAATCTGCAAGCCAAATCAAGGGTGACCACGCTACACACTTCTACGATACAACCCTCAACAATCCATGCAGCCCTATTCAGCTATGGAAATTTAGTTCGGAAAATGTTTAATGTAATTTTTTGAGATGAAATAAAATAATATGTTAGTATTAAAATCCATGAAGGTTCAAAATTGCGCATAAATTAAAAAAAAATTATAGACTTACTATTACAAATAATAGATTAATAAAAAACAAGCATTAAAATGTATGCAATAGGTTGCAGTTTTACAATATAATATTAAACAAATACATGCTGTTGTACAAAATTCAAACAAAATTCAAATTACATAATGACCTTGAACCGGAAAGAATTGGCACTTTTAAAAATGACTTTCACTCGTTGCAGGTAATGCCATAAGCCGGGCTCTGGTGGTTGGTCGATGCCCAGCCTACGACGAGCAGAACGTCTGCCCAGCCCGTGCCGCTGCCTGCAGCTCCGACCCCGATTGTCAGACACCGCTGGAACGATGCTGCGCCACCGCGTGCGGTAAGCGCTGCGTCCAGGGTGAGTTGACAGGTTGCGAGCAGTTGGCTTTGGCAGCCCGTCGGCGCTCGCGCGCCATTGGTCCCAGCGGCCCGGCCCAACTAGTGCCCAAGTGCGACAACACCACCGGCGAGTTCGAGAGGATACAGTGTGATCCAAGAGATGGCGGTGGCTGCTGGTGCGTCGACGAGTTTGGAGGCGAGATCGCCGGCACCAGGACTCGTCGCAGGGAGCTGGTCAACTGTGACAACCCAAGGGTGTGTCCGGCACACAGCTGCCGCATGCTCTGTCCCCTGGGCTTTGAGGTGAGTTTCTTTTTTTTTTTTTACTTCCTCATAAAATGTAAAAGTACCACTTAGAAACACTTAAAAAAATTATGCCCCCCACATGAAACAGTAAGATATAAATAGAGTTCTAGACAATTTTTTATGAAGAAATTATTTTCATATAATCTTTTCGGCGTAAACTACACTGTTGTAACATAAACTAAGACCCTTTGGGGACATAACCTCAAACATACATATAATTCCCTTCCTATGAAATACACTGAGTGCATAAAAAATACATGTGTGTATCATAGGGGGGACATCCTGTATCAAAAGTAGGACATAAATTTTAGTGATGTTTCATTCGACGCACATAATTCGTCATTGAAATTTTATCAATACTAGGGGGCTACGCCCCCTGCGCGATCCGCGCGCCAACCCCCAAAATTTAATCAAACATTTATTTTCTGTATTTTTAAAGAAAACTACAATAACTATATCTTTGTCGTAACACGTAATATTGTAATATTTATTAACTTACAAGTTCAAATGACTTTTCACTGATTTTTCAAAATCTCATTTTCAAATCTACCCGTGCTTGATCAGTCTCAGCCCATCATATACAACGAATAAACAGGCTTCATCACATGACCCATCGTTTTTTTAAGATAGGAAAATAAATTTATTATAATGTCATTACGCATTAACTCTGATAATTTGTCGAAATAAAATCTTATAAAAATATACGATTGGACTAAATGGCATGTTTTATGTAACTAGGGGGCTTCGCCTCCTGTGCGCTTCGCGCGCCAACCCCTCAAACGGTTTTGATTATACATATTTCTAATAATTATTTAATCTAAATCGAATGATTACATTTTAAAAATAAATTTAAGTTCAAACGAATAAAACGACCTCGATTAGCCAGCGCTTGTCTACTTAATCTCATATGTACATTTAAATGTAACGCCTTTCGTCACTCACGACCAATCAGATCACGACGTATTCTGTCGAGAGTCACGTGACACTCATTCTTTTAGGAGAGGATAAACGGGTTTTGTGACTACCAATAATTACCGATGTTATTGCACGATGATTGGCTGTCTTCCGTATTTATGTCAAATTATAGCCACGGTGGCATCGTGGTACAGTTGCAACTTCGTCCTTTTACAGTTTAATCTCTGTATAGATTGAAGAGTTAATCTTTCAAATAATTATTAAACAAGCGTCATCGTGTAAGTAACAAACTTCCCACAAATAGTCGATAAAAGTTGATTAAAAAAATTCAGATGGTTCCAATTTCCAATGGTGAATCTAAATGTCACAAAATACCATTAGAATCGATTGATCATTGAAGTTATTGATAGATTAGGTAAATTCGTAAACATTTGTTTTGAAAGTCAGTAAAAATTAATGGTAAAAACTGCTATAAAAGGCAGTTTGATAGAAGTAAATAGAAATCGTTATGAAAGTCGATTAAAATAAATTGTAAAAATTGCTATTGTACTTAATCCAACTTAAATCGACTTGAATTCTTCCATTGTAGAAGGGAATGTTTCACATCAGCTCATAACAAATCTTCAAACTTTTAAAAATAAAAATTTGAATTCAACAGGTGAATCACAGAACTAATGAGTTTCATGAGAAAAAATAGATCAAATTGAGAATTAGTTTTAAGCTATTGAACGACTCCAAGGATATTTCTACACCCAAAACTGCCCCATACTTCCCAGAGATGACACCAGTAAATGTACAGATCGAAGAACCATATGCAACACAAAGAATTTATAACCATCCACGCTTCTCTTGCAGATTGACCCAAAATCCGGTTGCCCTCGATGCGAATGCCGAGACCCGTGCCGGGGCGTCATTTGTCCCGGCGGTGGTAGCCAGAGCTGCGAGCTAACTGACGTGCCCTGCGCCCGTCCGCCCTGCCCACCGGTGCCCAGCTGTCGCAAGGCCAAGTCCCTGGCAAACATCTGTCCAGTGGGCGAGCCTCTGCAGATAACCGAGTCGCCACGACCGTTCCTTTGCGGCGTGACCCCCGGCAAACCGGACTGTCCACCGCTGTACCGGTGCCAGGTCGAGGCGGGCCAGGAGTACGGGGTCTGCTGCCCAGACTCCAAGGAGCTAAGACGTGACGGCAGCTGCCCAGCCGTCCAGTCCGAGTACTGCGGGCGCAACTGTACCCACGATCTCGACTGCCCGGCACCGCACAAGTGCTGTTCCAGTGACAAGTGCGATGCCAAGGTATGCGTGCCCCCGACCGGATTGACCGCTTGCAAGAGGAACCGCATGCTTGCCGAGATGCTCAGCGTCAACGAGAGACAGGGTCGTGGCTACGTGCCTCAGTGCGACGATGGTGAGTGCAGTAACTATATACTATTTTTATTTTTCAATCGCCTCATTGCGAACGAGAAAAACAAAAATTTAGATTTTTTTTTTTCCCATTTAAGTAGTCACTGCGTACTGAATGAGTTATCGAATGTCGAATAAGTATATAAGAAAGTCCACAAAAATCCCGTTTTTGTCCCCATTTTCTAATATAATTTTTTTTTAGCGGTGGAGGTCCGCATTAGTGAACATATGAAAAGTAAAAACTCTGATTCCGTTGTTTGTGCACACCAAATCAATTTTGACCATGAATTCGATTGGGATAACTTTAAAATCCTTGACAAAGAAACCAATTACAAAAAAAGAATTATTTCCGAAATGCTTTATATAAAACTTGACAAACACAACATCAATAGAAAGGAGGATGTGCTTTCCTTTAATAGAGCATACCTTCCTTTACTACAAAAGTTTAAATGTCCCGATCGAGTTCATCGCCCTTTACCGTCTACCTTTGCGGCTCCGCCTATATAAGCGCTGGCTTGTTGTTGTAATTTATTGTCAGTCGATAGTACGACAGGTGACGAGTAAGTCAACCAAACTTACGAATTCTCGAGTACCTGTGGTAACAATTTACATCAAAATTTATTGTATTTTGTGTTTGAGCCTTCCAGATCACTCATTGTGTGTTTTTTAATTTTAATTTTGTAGCCTGATGAGGCTGACGCATATTGTCAGCGAAACGTTGCGCATTAATAAATCAACGCAAGAAAATTTAAATACACTTTACTTGTATTTATTTATTTTCTCACATTTCGCCCCCAACGGATTACCGATCACTTTGAATTTCCATAATTTTTTTTTTTTTAAGGCATGCCCTTAAAAGTGTGCTTAATTATTTTGTTCGTAATGTCATAGCACTATGAGGAAAAAAATTTGAACACGGATTTCAGTGAAGGTGACACCTTTTTTTTGCGATTTAGAGTACATGTTAAAATTATATCTATACGTATCATATATACATAAATATAATTTCAGCGTGTGAATTGCGGAAAAACAGTATCATCTCTACTACTGACATACGTACTCAAAGGTTTGCAATTCGTGTTCAACGAGTATATAAATATATACACCTACGTGTAGCAGGAAAATTGAATTTTTATTCTAAAATGAGACATTGTACTCGAGAATCATAAAAAAACGCGAGGTTAAATTATCGAGTTTTACCGAGCGCGGTGGACTAATTTGATTCCGCATGTTTCACGTGATATCAAAAGGTAATTAACTGCATTGATGAACTTTTGGAAAAGACATTGGATACATCGGGTCTCGTGAAGCTGTAATAGTAACCGCGCAGCCGATAATATTGATATTGCAAATGCTGGAAAGGGAACTTTTATGCGAAATTGATTGTAGTCAATTAGATTAATTAACTGCTGGTCCGATACGTCGTATGTTATGAAATCGAGTGGACAAACAACGTATGGAGTTACATATCAATATGTATACGATATCTCAAATAGTAGATTGATATTGCTAGAATAATTAAAACGATTCAATTACGAAAATTAAAACTTTCGTTTACAAAGGGATATATATGTCGTTGAATAAATTATACCCACGATTATATCATTCTTATTTTTATTATCGCTTCAATATATTTGTAAATATAATGAACGAAACTATTTGAATGTTTTTCATAAACCATGAGCGCTATTAATTTACTATTGGCGGGAAATTTTATCGACACCTTACTGTTAATTGTACCATTGTTTTGCAGCGAAGTTAAAGATGTAAACTTTGTTTTATTAATTTATAGATTCAGTGAGAACCACAAGTCTTGCAACTTTACATAAATTCTATTTATCACTTCATCCACATATATACCAAGTTTTAAGTAAAACTGTCAGTTACTTCCTTCTGGTGTGGTATCCTCCTTTATAAAATTTGCTATTGAATTCCGTAGCCATGCATTTTTTCTGGTAAAAAAATATTGTATGCACAAAATTTCATGAAACACGACTCTTTTAAGAAATATAATTAATTAAAAATCTTGTAATGAATATCAAACTTTTTACCTGTCATTATCAATTTAGAATACTCTCAAGACAAGCCCTATTTGTTTTCCCTAGTTCCGTTATTCAAGTTTCATATTTGGGTGTATTAAGTCTGTACTCATATGAGGGAATCTGCGGTGAATTCACGATTTTACTGCACAAAAAAATCGAAATTTTGTCCGACATCACATTTATAAAGAAAGAATTTATTACCAAGTTGGCCCAACCAGATTCAAGTTATTTCCATCAAACCAATCAGAACTATTTCATGCAAAATAAATTCTGCAATGATTTTAACATCAGATTCAATGAGTCAAAAAATGTGTTGGAATCATAGGTTAAGTGCGAGTGTATTCCAAATTCAATCTTAAAATTTACAGGCTTTTTTTCGTAAGGTTTTATTTTAAAGATTAATAAATCATAATAATGGCCTCTTATTCGTAATGTGATTGTCAAAAAATTGAATTAAATTTACAGGTAAAGAAAAAAAATGTTTAGAAAAACCCCAAATATCAAGAATAATATTTTCTTTACAAATTTTCAATTTTCAAAAAACGTAGGTAAAAAAACTCGGAAAGTCACATCTTATATGAGTTACTTTTTTCGTGCAGGCACAACACTTTTTCTCATACTGAAAAAGATTCATGGGTCATTGTTTTTGCAATTGTTACAAAAAAAGTCGGGTCTTAGAAGGATGTTTCACATAAAATTTTTCCCTTCACTTCGCAAACGTCAATTTCCCGCAAAATTTCCCATGAAATTCCGCGTATTCCATAAATATATACAAACTCTTGCCCTTCAGCGATAACTCATCATTTTCTTCCTCAGGATCCAGCGTTGATCGAAAGCTATTTCTCTACTACTATGTATCGCGAGTAACTTCAAGGGTATACCACTAGTCGCTTCAGAATTTCTTTGAATCGTAATGTCAGCGTTACCCCCACCCCCACACACATGCTCTAGTACCTGTTTTCGGTGTAAAATTAAGCCCAAGATTGAAAGCACGAAATTTTCCCTCGAGCCACATATACACATTCATCTAATAGTTTGCACTGTGCCACATTTGAAACACTTTTTCGCACGGCCATCTGATTCCACATGAACATATAATATCAAACTATTATGTTTTCTTTTTCTTGTAAAAAACAAATAAAAAGAGCGAGTCAATGTTCTGTACTGTTCCGAGAGTTTATGTCCAAAAGCGCGAAAACAAAGATTTTCAAGACCACGAACGTATTTACACGTTTCACTTGTTACTGGTACATTTTTTATTTATTTTAACAATTTTATTAGATACACTGCAGCTGGAAAACAACACGCCTCCGTTTTATGCGTATGGGGAGTGGCTATACTGCTCGTTGAGATCGATTTCCATGCTCACGGTAGTATAAAATAGTTAACAATGTCTCGCGTTTTCCAATGACTCTCGAGGAATACTTCTTACGCTGCGATCTTTTATCGCACGTGTCTCATTGTTCTATTGTTTTTTTTTTTTTTTTTTTTTTTTTTNTTTTTTTTTTTTTTTTTTTTTTTTTTTTTTTTTTTTTTTTTTTTTTTTCTGTCAATTATACATATTGCAAGTCTTGAGAAATAGATCGAGAGACAGTAGCGCTGCCGAGAACTGCAGCATAATAATGCTGAACGTAATATGTGCGAATGGTTTTTTTCACTTTTTTATTCCAGACGTATTTTTAAGGAAAAAAATCATTAATTCTAATTTAACATAAGCTCTTAAGCTCTTATGAATGTTACTGATAAAATTCAATTAAATGTAACTTTTTTGAAGATTATTCGTTTTTTTTTTTTTTTTTTTATTTTTTATTTGTTCATTATTTTTTAAAAGACAGCTTATTTTTAACTAGTAGAAATTTTTTAGAAACGTTTTGATTCATTCCAATAGTCGTTTGAATATAATTTTATCACTGACCCCATGTGTATTTTTTCTTTTATGTGGTAGTTCTATTCGTGTATTATTCCTTGAAAATAATCACAGTAAAATACAATTTTTTATGCACTAGAAGAAACATTTTTTTTAAATTACTGTGCCAGAACGGTAATCTAGTGCTACTTTGATCAATCCCAACAATCTTTCATACCTTTTAACATAGTATATCCTGTAGAGAAAAATAAAAAAATCAATTTTTTGAAATTGTTTTTTGAAACCGATAAAATCGGGGGGGGGNATCGTAATATGTTAAAAACATAAAAAAATATGTGACACGTGTATTTTTTTTATCGGTGAAGAAACGCTTTCAAGAGGTAAAACAACCCTTATTATTATTCATAAATATTGGCCCTATTACAACGGTTTTGTACATACTTTTATAAATTATTGTTTTTCTGACCACCATGAAATATAACAACTAGATTTATAATTTTCCTCGACCAATCATGAATTGAAAACGTAAGCTGTTGTGAAATACTGATATTTTTCTGTATGGAAATATTTTCTTCAATTATTATAGCATAAAAGGAATCTCAAAAGATACAGAAAAATAAGAAAAATTTGTATTTTGTTTTACAATACACAAGTTATGAGCAATCACTAAGGGACACTTTTTTGTACTAATAACTAAAAACTTTTATGTTATAATGCCAACCTTGTACTATAATAGGCAAAAACCTCTCTCTCCTATTCATGAATTTTGATTGTCATCGATTTATTCGTTCTGTGATTGGTTGAAACCTGTCTTGGGCACATAAATTTAAAAATGAGATTAAATATAATAAGTAATTCAAATTTTTGGCATTGAATAAAAATTAAAACTATGTGCTTCGCAGTAGCAAGTTATTCAATTGTTATAACAAAATTGGAAAATTAAATATTTGTTATTAACAGTAAGGGGATTGGCGCTCGAAGCTTGCAGGGGTGAGGAGCCCTTAGTTTCTTATAATTTTTAAATGTTCATTGACTTATAGACCATCAGAATTAGTTTGTCAAAAAAGTTGAATTTTGTAGAGATCTACTTTTTTTTTTTTAACCATACAAACACTTTTAGTAAAAACTATAAAAGATGTAGAAAAAAACTGATTTTTTTCATGTTTTCAAATGTTTTCTCTAATTTTTTAAGTATGAAGATAGTTCTGGAAAAGTAAATAAAAATATTTCAAAAATGTATTTCTTCGAGATCTACAACTTTTCCATTGACATCAATTGTCTTTGAATTTTTAAGACTTACCCAAAAACCTGATTTTTGGAATCTGTAAACTACTATGTTCTTAACAATAAAAGCATGAAAATACTGCTTTTTGGATCTGAATACGGGATTGTAAGTTTTATTTATATTGAAGCTAAATTTTTTCTTGACTATCTGTGGATCTAAAAAATCCATTTTAAAATTTACATGCAAAAAACTGATTATAATTTCACTATCAATCAGGTGTTTTGGTCAATTTTTTGAGATAGTCGATTTACATAATATGCTCGTAAGTGGTGGTGATACTTTTTCCTCTGGCAAAAAATATAAAGCACCTCTGTCTTGCATGAAAAAGGAACTCAGTCAGTCTCCGAGTGAAGAAGTCATAATTTAAAGAAAATTTTTTAATTAAATTTTTCCGCACGAACTCTGCTATCTCATTCACGAGCAAAATGCAGTCATGAACAGAATTTCTCTTACTTTCTGAGCTACATCGTATTGCCACTACAAAATTTACAAAAAGAAATCTGTTTATGACAGCCTTCTCCCGCAAAAAATCTAAATGAGGTTTTTTTCCAACAAAAAATGTGAATCTGTTCTTCCCCAATTACATGCCCGTGGCAAGCCAGTAAAAAGACGACCGACATACGGTGATCGAGGGCGAAAGTAGGCGCGTCGCGGGCGGGTAATCACAGCGCTTATCGCACCGTTGAAAAACAATCCTCGCGAGGGGTGGAAAATTCAATGGACCCCAGGGGGGAAAGAGGAAAAGAGACACGGCTCGCAGGCCAGAGTTGGCAGACAGTCGCGACACACGTAGGAAGTTGTTGGCCGGACGCCAGCTGCTATGCGACACACACGCGTGGGGCGTTGCACCTTGGGAAAAGTCGTCGCTGCGGGGGTTGGTTGTCCTGGGTGTGTGTGTGTTTGTTGTGTAAGGTACATTACACTAGGACCCGCTGTGAGGATAATTATGGGAAACGCCGAGTTATTACTTTTCGCGGGTGACACTGCCAGTGTACTGTATACGTATAAAGTTAACGGAGATGTATGGTATACTGCGCTGTTTAGCCATACTTAATACGGAGTGTATCTATGTATGTTGTTCAGGAGAAAGGGATTTAATGAGAAGTAAAGTGTAAAGCATTGCCGTAGTGTCGTCTGCTGGGAAAGTAGGATATACGGTTACTGTATAATGCAAAATGTTTAGATTTCGGGTTTCACTGCTTTGTAGAACGGTATACAGTCGGCCCTGCTAGAAGACGCTGTAGCTTTTAGCTTATGTAGGCCATTGTACAAAAAACAGTAGTATTCCATTTCACAGTAGTTATTTTAATCGATAATGGATTTCTCAGTTCAAGTATTTTTGATAGTCCCGTGGGGCTATTCCCTCTGTTTGCTGATCTTGACAACTTTTATTTTACCTTCTCATGCGCTAAAGTAAAGAAAAAAATCCTTACATTTTTTTTAAACCCGAAATTTCTTCGTTAATACATGTCAAAATTTCCTCGGTAAACTGTGATCGTGTTTATTTCTGCTTAGTTTCGAATCAACTGTTATTACGTAATGATCTGTTTCATTAACGTATTAAAATAAAGACAAAACGGTTTTTATCGTAAGCCATTTTTTATGTCTTTTTGATGAAAAAATACATTTAAATTAACATCTCTGTTCTAAAAAACACGTTAAAATTTTTTCAAGCATGTGGTACTCATACCCTATGATACTTGAAAAAATACTTTGATTCAACTTCAAAATTTTACTAACGTGACAAGAAAAAAAATTTTTTTTTCTAAAGGCAGTCACAGAACAAAGTTTTCTATGTTTCCTATACCCTCTGAAATATCGAAAAAATCATGTACATCAAAAGAATGAAAGTTCATTTTTATTGATTTTTTATAATGGATAGTCCAACAAGGAACCCTTGCGAGGTGCCTGCCTCCGATTTTCACGAAATCGTAATATGTTAAAAACATAAAAAAATATGTGACACGTGTATTTTTTTTATCGGTGAAGAAACGCTTTCAAGAGGTAAAACAACCCTTATAAATCACCATTTAAAATAAACTATCCTTAATATCTCTAAAAAAAATTTAATGTAGATAGAATTCCAATACCAAATTATTTGCTATAAACTGTAAGTTGTATGATAATTATTATGACCCTAAAGGGTTACAACCCTTAAAAATTTTCGATTAGTTGTAAAAAAAATTATTTGGAAAAACTAGGGGTTACAATCCCTTAGGGTCCAAATAATTGTCATAGAACTGCCATTTGATAACAAACAATTTTGCCTTGGATTTATATCAACATTTAATTTTTTCTTAGAGGTATTAAGAAAAGTTTATTTTCAATGGTGATTTTTGAGGGTTTTTGGCTCCCCCTAAAACTGCTTCCCCACCAAAAAAAATATAAATAAAACGTATCTTTTATTTTTTTATGTTCTTTAACATATTACAGTTTCATGAAAATCGAAAGCAGGCACCTCGTAAAGGTTCCTTGTCATACCACCAATTAAAAAAAAAAATTAACGAAGAATATGATCTCGAATTTTTTTTTATGTACATAATTTTTCGTGCAATCCAATTTTTTTTTTATGTACATAACTTTGCCCCGTAACTGCGTCTTAAAAAATAATTTTTTTTTTTTGTTACTGTTACATTAGAATTTTTTTTTTTTTTGTAGAGTTACTCTTAATTTACGAAAAATTTTAAACACGGATTTCAGTGAGGGTGACTTTTAAATACAGAAAGTTCCTCGGTACTTTGATAATAATCCATGCTCGAGTAAAAGCCTTTGCGTATGAGTGCACACATGAGCGACTGCGTAAGAGTCAAAGGCGCCGTGGATGTGCACTTGGAGAAGGTGAAAAATGCTTTCAGAGGAAGCGCGTGGAGTTTAAGCAAGTCACGTGTGAAAAAAGACTTCAAAGGAAAAGACGAATATTCATCGAGCGTGTGTTTGGATTAACGTTCATCAGCTTTAACTTTGAGCCGTTTGTAGGCGCATGGAGCTTATTAGGGGTGATTTCCAATAAAATTATCGACCAAAAGCCATATAGCACTCGATGGTCGCAAATAGTTACAGTAGCAAGTAATTGACAATTATTTAATATTAATACCGGGGGGGGGGGGGTGCACGATGTGTACGAGAGTTATTGATCGAAAAAAAAAAATAAAGTGATTTATTGTTAATCTACCTAATGGCGATACGTTGAACGAACTCATTAGTTGAAAATGAGGTAATAAATAATGGGTGTGGGCATCATTTCCATTGGGTACATTTACCTTATACGGGATGAGAGGGTGTTTTTGATAAGAAAAATTAATGCTTGCCGCGTCCAGGAAGATTTTTCTCAACAGAGTGACACTGATTTCTTACGTAAACACAAAATGTATTATATATGTATTAAGTTATACATGGAGAGTTCTACAAAAAAATTTGTTCCTTCATTATTTACTTGCGGAGTGCTTTGATGTTATCCAAAATCTCTTCAAGTTATATCGCAAGTTATTCGAAGAATCAACCAAAGCTATTTCTACTGGCCTTAGGAGCATGCAGTCCTTACATTTTTCTCGAGGAAGAGAAATCGCTAGTGAAAAGAGAATGAAATAGTCACGGAAATGACTCTGAGTGAAATTTCGAATGAGTTTTATGAAAGGCTTTAATTTATTTCTGGACCACGAGAAATCTTTTTCTCTCTTTCGTTCGGCCAATATATATTACATCATTGAAAAGTTTAACTACGTTTCTCCTCGTGAAAAAAAAAGGAACGCCATTTCAAACCAAACACCCACTTCATCATCAGGAGAGCAAATGCATATTGAAAGTACTTGAACCCAACCATAAAATCGTAGGAGACGAAATAAAATTCCCATCAAATCACTCTGCACTGGGCACATTGTACGTCGACGTACACGTATATAGGCACTTACAAGCTCCCCGGCCACATAAAAGCGGGCAACCCATTTTCGAAACCCATCACCCACATATATATCCACAAAACCCCCCCTCGGCTGCAGCCTCTCCAGCACCTTTGTCGCAGCAGTTTCGAGGTTTTTTTTCAAGTCCAACACGTAAAAGTACTCGTAACACGAGAGTCCCGGCTTACTTTTGCCCAAAAGTTTCTCCCCCACTTCAACCGGTGCACAGCATTCTGGATATTACGGGTGCCTATACAATTCCGTCGTAAAACAAGGTTACGACGCACACACCTCGGCTGATGCACCATTGTATTGTTACACGTGTGCGGTAGGTGTATCGTGTATACAAAGAGGAACACGTAAGTGTATCCGCAACACTCACACCCGAAAGAGACGAGGAAGAGAGAGCCCGATTAAGACCCATTGTTCGCCATGTGCGCGTCAATTTCGAAGTGAGAGGGAGACCCTGCTCTATGGGGGTATATATTTTCCCTGCATCTATTTTGCCACGTCGTCATCTTTGGATAAAGTTTTGAAGGTTGCGCTGCTTTACGCTAATTTAATGTCATGCGCCTCGAAAGAGGAGATACGAGACACGAGAAGAGGTGGCGGTTGAATTTTAGCAGGGTGGAGAGATCGCTGATGGAATATCAGAAAATCTACAAAAATTGTCTTGTTTTTGTTCCGCATTTTAATGAAAAAAAATTTTTTTTGAAGCACACCACCGAGATAGGGCTCATTTTAAGGTGAATGTCCCAATTATCGATCATTTTTCTTTATACCTTCATATAAATTTTTTCAAACATGAGTAAAATGTTATTGGGTCACCNCCTAATTTGCTTTAAAAAATCTTGATAGTTGGCATCACTGCCGCAAGAACAACATAGGCTAACCTACGGAAATACGACGACTCGATCAATTATAAATAGAATATCTTAAATTTTTTTCGGTTATCTATATTTTTCACGATGGCATTTAAAAATGAAGTTATTCGGTTCACCTTATATACCTTTCTCCTCTATATCTCATTAAAAAGAATCAGACCTATGTTAAAAGAAAAATAAAGCGACCGATACTTGGGACACTTCGTCTGCCTCAGTGAGCGATAATTAGGACATTCACTTTACTCGTAGTGTCATATACTATGAGGAAAAAATTTTAAACACGGATTTCAGTGAGGGTGACACAATTTTAAAGTGATTTACATGCTATTATTACATCAGTACATATCATCTAATAGACAGAATTTTAAAAGTGTGTCATCTCCATTGAAACTCGTGTTCGAAATTTTTTTCTCATATTACGTGACATTGCGAGTAAAATAAGCCCTATCTCGAAGGTGTGCCTCAAAAAATTTTTTTTATCAAAATGTGGGACGACAACGGGACATTTTTTGTGGATTTCCTCATACATATATACACAAATCCGCGTCGAGCCAAACGCGAGTTTAGAGCTGCTAATGGCGCCTGTAGTGGGTAAAATTGGATTTTACCAACGCGGGAGCCCGGATTCTCCATTTTTTGCCTCATGTATTTGTATGAATATTGAACAACGAGCTCGGGCTGGTACTCCGCACGCGTATGTTTATATTTACATTCGCAGGTTCCGCGAATCGATCAGATCCGATCGTTGAACTCGCGTTAGGGTATATACATATTGTATACATTAGCAATGGTGGTGTAGGTGGCTTTTCCGAAAATAAGCTCGACGTGACACGCCTACATTATGCAGGGCGGTAATCAATAATGCGCTCATAATTGCAACAGGCAAGAGCCCGAAAGCTCGAGATCGATGGGTCAAGTGTATATTTACGTGCGCTATGCGTCGGATTGAAATGGCTATGTCATGTGTCACCCCCCTTACAGCGCGTGAATGATTCATGCGTGCGATGAGGTTGTCCGTGTTCTCCAAAATCGGGTCGTATAATTTGCTTAAAAAAAAAGGCACACGTACATCGATTGGTTAAATTGCATATTAAAAGTGAAGTTGGTACTTATAAGAGTTAGGTCAGCATATTGACATCTGCGAGTATATAAGTACGGGAGTTCTGGTCAAAAGTGACGATTTTGCAGTCAGAATTCACTATTAAAAAAGGAAAAAAATTATTTGTTTTAACAGAAAAGATTATACTTTTAATAGTAAAAATTTTAGTTTGAATGGTAAAAATTATGGTTGGAACACAACAAACTTTAAAAGGATCGGTTACTAAATTTTACTTTCCAGAATAGAAATTTTTACTGTTCTAACCATAATTTTTACTTTTCGAGCCATAATTTTACCTGCTAAGACAATAATTTTTTACTGTTAAAAATGATAACTCATCCCCTTTTTTTGCCAGCTTGCATCCGATTTAGTGTCCGGAATGGTAATATTTGCTGGAATTTCTATACAATTTTTGTTATTATTTTTTTCTCAATGTACTGCACTCGTTATAGCGAGGTTAAACGGTAAAATCTTTTTTTTCTATAATTTTTGATTCAGAAGTGATACGAGCTACGCGTCGATTTCAGACCGAACCAAATGATTCCACCTCGTTACTCGTTTCCTTGGAAAATTCCTACAATCGAGCAAACGGAAGACAAGCTCGAGTGGCCTGGGTGCTCTCGTGAAAAACCAAGCACTATATCTATGCGTTTCTGCGAGGGAAAAATGCATTGGGCACCTATAGGGCAAAAAAAACTGTCGCCACGGAATCTCGAGACCCCGTAAAACGTCCAGTACATAAATACACACTATATGCCGTGGCGATTCCAGTGTTGCTACCAGAGGGCAAAAACGATAGTTCTCCGAAAAAAAAAAAAAAAAAAAAAAAAAAAAAAAAAAAAAAAAAAAAAAAAAAAAAANAAAAAAAAAAAAAAAAAAAAAAAAAAAAAAAAAAAAAAAAAAAAAAAAAAAAGAATGAAAGTTGCTCAATGATGTGGGTGTTCAAAAAAAACACACCCGTGCGTCTCTCTGCAGTGCACGGGGGAGTTCGATCGAATTCAAAAGAGCTCCCGGCTGCAGGCACGTTCGCCGTCCTTTCAACCTCCTTTTTTTACCTCAGGCTCGAGTCCCTTTTCTCCCCTGTTTTTTTCTTTCGCTGTGCACACACGTACATTCACGTAAGTATATCGGCGAGAAACCTCCCTTCGATATACACGTACCAAGTGTGCACTACGTCGCAAGGCATATAGACGTTGTCGACGCCATCGGCCCCCTCTCCCCCCTCACTTCCGTCCAATAAGTTTGATATAAGCTAGCGATTTATTTCGTCACGTGCGCAACGTATATACATAGTAAAAACGAGTACGTGCCGAAAAAAGCTTTCATTTTAGGTGTACCTGCGCCCTTTTCTCGTCTCGTGTCGCTCACCTTCTAACACCAGTTGGCTTTCAAAGTTATGTTTGCAGCGTTGGGTATGTTCATGTGTAGGTGTATATTACATTTAGTTGGGTGTTTATTATTTTTCAAATTTCGTTTTTTAATCATACATGCAACGAAATCTTTTTATCGTAGAAATCCCAATCATAAGATCTAAAGAACAATTAAATTAACTCGTGACACCGGATTCATTTTCTGTTCTTACTCAAATAACACAGGAACTTTTACGAAAGTCTTAGGGAAGAATTAAAAAAAAATTGTTTTAATTAAAATAACGTCCAATGGTGGTACTGTCAAATTTTGTATTATTAAAAAACAAAACGACGTTTCGGCCATTTGGACAATGTCCCGGCCCTCATAAGGTACAAAAATCTCTGACTCTTACGAAGGGATGTAAAATCGTAATGTTTACATAATTGTTTTAATAGTTTTAATAATCTACTTAATTATTTTTACATATGGTTAAGACATTCGTTGTTAAAATCGTTATAAATCATTTTTATTCGAGTCTTACGATTGGAGCCCTCATTAATGCTTTCGATGAAGAGACTTCAGTGTATGATGTATATCTTAAAAAATACAATTTGGAAAATAAAAGACATCCTGATATTTACATACATTATGTTAACGAGATTTGAGTGCTTTTACTGTGTGCTTCTGCAATAAATATGAATTACTCCTTGTACTATGATTGTTCTAATTTTTATTTGTATCACCGTTATTGTTGCATAACTTACAAAAATCGGTGTCCATCAGTGATTTTTTTTTTTCAGTTCCTAATTTTTTCTACCACTAAATTTTTTTAATTAATCAATCTTTAAATTTTACTTTTCTGCAGTTCCATTTTAAGGGATGCATTATTTACAAGTCTTCATAGCGTACACATGTACCCAATAACATTTCTCAAAATGCACACTCAACGGAACAAATGTGATGGTCAAAAACAACGGTCGTTATAAAATCTCGTTGTCTCGCCTCTGTCCAAATAATTTTATCTTTTTTTAGACGTCGAAAACATTACATTAAGATCAACGCACGATGCAAGAGTTTGCAAAATATTAGAATTTACTGCCAGGAGGATAAGGCGGTGGTGGTCGTTGCGGGCAACCCATACTCCTGTATACATACATAGCTGTACGAAGTTATAAATTATTGAAGTTTACAAGGGAGTTTCATCTGATTTGATAGCCCCATCCACCTCCTCCTTATTCTTCCCAATATCCACGAGTTCTTTGTTTTTCTCTCGTGCTCAAGTTGGCTCTCGGTGAAATCAGTCTTTCGGTTAATGCGCGCATTCGGCGTTGGCCCCTCCCTTTCCTTTCCTTTCCCTGTCGGGTAAAGTTTCGATGCAATTTTAAAATTAATATCTCGTACCCGAACCGAGAACCCCATACCGATCTCATACATTGACTTTTGATACATATGTGTGTTTCGAAATTTTTTTCATTACGTAGAAAATTTGATCAACGCCACGTTGAGGGTAACACGGGAAATTACATTGACAAGGGGTGGAAACAATTTTGCGTGTACGCCCAATATGATGTCAAACTGACTCAATTATGACGCTCGACTGGGCACGGTTCGATTGATATACGGCTGAACGTAATGTGAGACGGTGAAAAATCGGAAAGAATTTTAATTTCAAACACGTTTTTCACTGCCAGCTCTGCAGTACGAATTTTCAAACGGAACGATGTCGCCGGGGGGTAGTAGCGTTGAAATTGCTTCGCTTCCCCGGCAGCTTCCTCTGCGTGTACTTTATACATATGCTTGCATGTCTGAGGCACGGACAGTTGGTTTCACTCAGTCAAACGCGCGTACCTAAATCATAGACTTCTACGATAAAACGGCATAAAAGATAACTACATCGTGTATAAAAGGCTGCTGTACGTTTGGGAAAAGAGAACTTTGAGAGTAAAGTGTGGTTTTTTTCAGGAAAAAAAGCTACCAAGGTATAGGTTTCTTTTCAACGTAACAGTTTTATGTACAATTGGTGTTGTATTTAAAGTAGAAAAATAATTGTAAACGCATGATTTTCTACCTTTGTCTTACTTTTTGGGTAGCCAAAAATAAACCCAAAGGATTTTTAACATCATTTCTATACATGAAAGTTTTTTAATGAAATTTATTCTTGGCGAAGATTAATGGTATGAGAAAAAAAAATTTGTTTGAATTACAAACACTTAAAGATGGAATAGTTAAGCCGAAACAAATGTATCTTCAAATTATATACTCAATAAAACTTTTAAAGTCATGAATTTCAAACCACACTTTTTTGTTTTCCTAATCATTTTCACATCGAGAACAAAAATTAGTTATTTTCCAGCAGGTGCCTTCAGATTTTTCAGCGAGAAGACAATTGTATTGTTATATAACATTACACATTATTATGCATTACGTTCGTAATTTTAGTAGTTGTAAAAAAAATCTTGCATTAGTCAACTTAACTAATTAAAGTGCACTGTTCTTGGTAAAAATTATCCGTGCTCATTTCCTGCTCCTTCCTCTTATGTCCGTATGCGTACACAAAAGAAGAAAAGCCTCAGCAAACATTAAAAAGCGAGTACTTTCAATTACCAAGAGCCCATTCCTCCTAGCTTTGCTAAGTATTGCTGTTACTGACGAAAAGAAAGAAAAAATGAAGTACAAGCAAGTGGCTATAAAAAAATTTTTTTTGTTTGTTTAAAGGATATAAGCTGTATCAATTACAACAGCAAACAGTATAACTACAATGTATATGTAACGGTCTGTAAGATAAGACTATACTTTTTGTATATCTACAATTTTTGCATGTAGTGTATTATCTTAAAATGTCCATTTCTCGATGGAACTTGTAGGGAAAGAAAAGTACTTGTTCTTACCTCGGGTGTTTTTTGACATGTACTTTGAACGTTTGCTGCACTCCCGGCAAGAGAAGCAAGATTCGCCACCCGAGTGCAATCCAACTGAAATATCCAAGTGTCCCTCGGGCCTTTAGGTATCCTTGGATGACGCTTATGAAACGAAAAACCGCTACTTCGCTATTTTTGTACATATTTCCATTTCTTGTATCACAGAGAATTTGCAGTATATTCCAGAGTGAAATAAATAATACAAAAAAGTGCGTCTGTTCAAAGTTAAACATTTAAAAAAGTTTTATTACAGTTTAAACTCAATCTAATAAGCACTCCTTGAGTAACCCCGGAAACTTGATTATGAACATTCATAGAAAAACCCTCACATTATTCAACATATTTTCACACTCAATTACACTTTTAGCTCGAGTAAAATTATAAGTCCATTCCCAGTATAACAGTAGTAACTTAAGCATTGAGTAAATTATTTGGTGTTTCTACCTTACCGGTTGACTCGTTTCCATAAATTTGCAACTTTTTAGCTTTAACCCTCATTAGATTATGATAAATGTATGCTTAAATGAATCCTCAAAGTACCAGCATTGTGTCTCTTCGTATCACTTTGCGTAAAATTGTCTGTAAAATTATCAATTAACCGAAATATATTCAGGTTGATCAGTCGGTAAGGTAGAGACTCCCGTTGATTTATTGAATGCCCCTAATGGAGTCCTACGTCATTTGTTCAAACTCTGAGGTGGCGTTCACATGAACTTATACATTACGATTTTTCACTAATCGCAGCTCCACACTCGTCAATTTCCAGATGGCGAATACGAGGCTAGACAGTGCTCGCGAAACGGTCTGGTTTGCTGGTGCGTAGACCCAACGGGCAAGAAGGTCAGTGGCTCGATGGGTCCAGCGGACAAGGTCGAGTGCGTCGTCAGCGAGGACCCATCGGGCTTGGTAACGGGCGCTGCCGGCAAAGGACGAGCTCTGCCGTCGGCTAGCTGTGCTTTGCAGCAGTGCGCCCAGGTCTGCCAATACGGTTTCAAGAGCGACGACTCAGGCTGCCCAACCTGCGAGTGCGACGATCCCTGCGAAGGGTAAGTTTGTTTTGCTTTCAACTTTTTACTGAGTTCTTATGTGTACGTGACGTAGTAAGTATAGTTTGGGCATGTAATTCGAGTCACTGAATCACGCACTGGGAGAAACAGCAGGACTTGACTCATTTTAATATGACACGGAGAGGAACGATATTGTCTCCTCTAAGGTCACGAGTTAGATTCATCCACCAATGTTCACCTTATATACCTTTCTCCTCTATATCTCATTAAAAAGAATCAGATCCTCTTTAAAGACTGTTGCTGTCTCTCTATTAGTGTGATTCAGCCACTATCATTGCACGCCCCGACTACATTACATAATGTCTTTGAGATCGTTTGTTATTTAGTACAAGCTATAGAGTATACGCCGAATAAATTGAAATAAAAGTATGTCACAAGAACGCATCCGAGAACGCAGTATCAGTGTGTAGTCCTCAGCTAATGCGCTATGTGAATTGCTGCTACCGTCCTCTGGTGGTTCCAAATGAGAATCATGTAGCTCTGTATATAAAGTAGGAAAAAATCATACAACTCATTTCGCTAAAATCCTAAAGTCAATGCATACTTTTGGCTAACAGTGTTGGGAAAAAGTTGTAGATAAGTAAAAAAGGAGTTTATACGGTCATATTTGACACGAATATATTGAGTAGTTATAATTTAATACATAATAATTCATGTAACCACGAATGTGCCTGCGTGACTTTAAACTGAAATTCACTGCGCTTTACAAAGAGAATGCAACGTATTATTTTACTCGTTTTACTATGCCATAATTACTCATAACATTACTATTATTGCAAAGATTTGTTATCAAATGCAGTTATATAGATTCCGTATTTCTTAATCTACAATTTTTACGCATGTAACGGAGTTACGTATTACGGAGAAAAAAGTTCATCGTTCACAGAATTTAGGCTTTAGTGTCCCGAGAGTAAACAATATTTTCACCATCATGGGCGCTTCGATCGATTTTCTTATCCCCTCCAAACAAACTCACATAGTGAACAGCATAACGTCAAAAAATCATAGACATTACTGTAAAACTTAAAATCCACTATTATTATTTACGTTAGTATACTATTTTTGTGAGTTGGCGTGTGATTTTGTTACTTCAACAGAACAGTTGTATGATATGTTTAAAATGGAGTCACTTTTATTTTGAAGGATCTAATAAACATCTAGAAAATAAAATCATCATCGGTAATATTGTTATCTTGGACGTAAAAATTTAATGCGTTCTTCTAATATCTGTTTTTGAAGTCTTATGTAAACGTAAAAAAATATAATTAAGGAGGTACCTCAGCCACGAAGTTACTGAATAGATTTCGCTCAAACTTCGTACAATGGATGCTTTAGAAATATATAATACACCGATTAATTATTGTTGCCCTGGGTTAGTTAGTTGAAGAGAAAAATGTAACATGCACTCTTATGGAAAAAGTGAAGGTTATGAACATTTATATAAATATCTCGAAAGTTACAGAACAGATCTTAATGAAAATTAGGGAGGATATAAATAAACGTACAAGGAAAAGTATGGTAAGAAATTAGGCAATGAACTCACCTTTGAATTCAATTATCAATCAATTGTTAATGACACTCGTGGGACTTAGTTACTTTTGATGCCATGTTGCGTTGGCGCTGTTGGCGGAAAATACGAATGTAACTACAAAAAATTTGGCTTGGCAAAACATAAATTTTTTTTTTGTTATAAGCACATAATTAAGTAACACTCGAATAATTTAATAATTTAATGATAAATAGTGTTGGTTACGTTAAANGTTACTTTTGATGCCATGTTGCGTTGGCATTGTTGGCGGGAAATACGAACGTAACTCCAAAAAATTTGGCTTGGCAAAACATAAATTTTTTTTTTGTTATAAGCACATAATTAAGTAACACTCGAATAATTTAATAATTTAATGATAAATAGTGTTGGTTACGTTAAAAAATACTTTAGAACAAAAAATTACAGACTATTGAAGACTTGAGTGTTAATACTACTTCCTTATCAATTTAGTATTCAGTCAAATAGTTATTTTATAATAGTATTCACCCTGCTTATCTTATGTTGTGATTTGGTTACACGAATCAGTCCTTTGGAATCTTCTCCAAACAAATCTTCAATACCCTTTAAGTTATTATTAATATATCGATTTATAATATCTGAGAATGAGATTAGCATATAAAATTGTCTTTCCAATAAAAACTCATGTTTACATATGACACCTGCTCTTATGATCGTACCTCATCTACAGGTCTTATCAAAACATTTATATAGCGCTAAGATTGGTAGAAAATCATAGTTACATTTTTCAGACATTTCTAGGCTAGTACTCTATGGCTGAGGTACTTCAGATGTATAAGATTATGGCGTCCAGCTTAAAGGTGCGGTAGTAAAAAGCCGCATTAAAGTTTTCCTCTCAAGCATCGAAACTTCAACAAGTATTTGAATGTGGGAAGTAATTAACACCGGAATATCAGTATTTATCGACGCGGAAGAGTTTATTAAAAGTTTGAGAAAAGCGATCCCCGAATAATTAGCCACGATACAGCCCCAACTCTAGTAGAGATAGCGCAAAACTCGCACAGCGCCTAAGATCGCTTAGTTTAAAAAGGAAAAGTTAATTCTAGTAGTTTTTAAAATAAATGTAAAAATAATGACGAATACAATAAAAAACAAAAAATAAAATAAAATAAAAATAAAAATGAAATACACAATGAACTGAAGTTGTCAGGATGAAACTGTGAGATATAAAAAGTGTTGTGTATACCTACATATCCATTCGTATGCTAGTAGAAGAAGTTAAAACCAGGTCAGACGTAATACTTGCTCTTTTGCCACTGTACATTGTCATCTCCAACTTTGGCCAAACTTTTTCCCTCCCTCTTTACGTAGGCTGAGCCGGAGGGCTGCTACTGTCACTGCTGTGTGGTACAACTCGTTTAATTTTTTCTTCTCGGTTTTTTTTTTTTTTTTCTTGCTGTCGTTTGATTTTCTAGGAAACTTTGCGAATGTCTCCTGCATACACCTTTTAGCTCGTCCTCTTAGCTCTGGTGTATTTATTTCATCCACCACATCAGCGTGACAAACACTTTGCCGAATCGATAAAAGTTAGACCCTCAGTTGTTTATCCCCATCTGACTTATACAAATTTATAGCCCCGCGTTTTCTTAACGCTGAATCAAGTAAACTGCCACGCAAACTTTGCTCTTGTTTAACAACAACAATAATACACTTTGCCCGAAAAATTACCAAGTTATAATTACTTTTGAAAACAACGTCCATGGGCGCCTTCGCGCTTTAATCTCCGACCCAGAAAATCCATTAAAAATAATCCAATGCAATTTCACGAAGCTCTTAACCACTTTGTATATGCAATAAAAGTACGGATAACCTCGAGTCCGAAGATTCACCGTGTTAAGATGAAAAAATATAAAACCACCAGATCCAACACTACTACCCTTTTGCAACGTTGCGAACTGGTATTACACTTTGATATACTCCACGAGGACTGGATGAAAATAAATGTTCATTGCTCCTCCCCCCGGTAGAAAGTTCCGGCGAGGTAGAGCGTAATCCTTTGCTCCACGAGAGAGAAATGACCCATCGAAGCGTTTCTTATGTTTCGTACTGTTACAGATACCCGTGCCCAGTTGGCGAGGAGTGCGTGCTGAGACGGGAGGATGGTTGCCCGGACTTCCTCTGCCCGACGAAGCCTGAGTGCCGACTTCGGCGTACCTTTAAAAACCCTTGCGCCTCTGGCTCGCCGTTGAGCGATGAGAGTGGCAACGCCGTCACGTGCAACTTCAGCGATGGGTCGGCTAATAGGACAGGATGTCCACAACAGCACCGTTGCACGTCCGTGCCCGAAGCCGAGCGGTCCGTGTGCTGCCCGATACCAGCCGAACCCGCCAAATCGCCCACTAGTAGGTCTTTTTGTTTCTATTTTTTTCCTACTCATTGGAGCCCTAATTTGCTTTAAAAAATCTTGATAGTTGGCATCACTGCCGCAAGAACAACATAGGCTAACCTACGGAAATACGACGACTCGATCAATTATAAATAGAATATCTTAAATTTTTTTCGGTTATCTATATTTTTCACGATGGCATTTAAAAATGAAGTTATTCGAGGTGAGACGCGACTACTAGAGCGCCGAATAACCTGTACAAAAATAAAAGAAGCGGCCAAAGTTAAAATTAAAACCTGTCCTATTTGACTTGTTTAAAAAAAAGAGCGCCAGTTTAGTGCCATTTTATAATTTGAAAAAGCATCATGCAGCAATAACGCATACTTACTAAGACCTGTCCTACGAGTATCACCTCGAATAACCTATAATAAGTACATACAGATAATACCCGACACTTTCGATTGGAGTTGCAAATCACTAGTCTTAGTCTACCCGTCATAAGCGCTCTAGTTGAAAGAGCAAGTTTCAAGCACAAATTTCTCAAGATTTTGTCCGGTTAAGGATATAAAAAAGGATACTCTAAGTTTTAGGGTTATCTAAACTATTTAATGACATATGTCTAATATGGTGACATTAGGGCGCTGGAACCTCCTTAAAAGAGCTCATCACCTTTTTGCAAGTTAAACCGTTAAACCCAGGTTGAAATCCATGATAAAATAGAATTAAGTGAATTTACAGTTAAAATTTTAGGGCATGTTGTCCACCAAAATTGAAAAAAAAAAAAAAAAACTCATTTGAAATTCGAAATTTTTGCATGGGTCTTATGAGGTATTTTGAATTCCGTACCAGAAGTCGTAGCTTGTTTTAACTTCTAGAGGGCTGCGGCCCCTGCCCGCTTCAGGCGCCAACCTCCGAAATTCAATAACTCATTTATTTTCTATATACAAATGACTTTTCACTGATTTTTCAAAATCTTATTTTCAAATCTACCCGCGCTTGATCAGTTTCAGCCAATCACACAACGAATAAACAGGCTTCATCACGTGACCCATCGTTTTTTAAGATAGGAAAGAGCCGCATTCTACAAAAACTAAAATTAGGTACTTTAAATAATTATACTTCTTATGTAAGCGTGAAAGTCTAAGGTTACCCAGAGAAAAAAAAAGGAATCAAGTGTTGAAGTCCAAGCCAAAGGTTAATCTCATTTTAAATTCTATGCGCAAGCCCGGGAGATTCAAATACCAGGAATAAAAAATTGTGTAAAGAGTTTTAAATATATTGCCTTGATCTATTCCTTTGTGGCGTGCAGAGTTTTAATTGTACATTATTGCAAAAATTTTTTATAAATCATTTAATTCCAGTAGTTTGAGCGAATATGTTAAATAAAAAATAATTAAGTATTAAAAGAAATTTTTCCTCTTACTACCATGCATCTCATCACAGATAAATACAATTGATGTAATACGTAAATCATGATATTTGTTTCTAATCAATATCGATTTTCCACTATTTTAACAAATTTACGCACGTGTATTTTTTCATACAAGCACTATAAATTTTATTAGGGACACCCTCGTTTTTTGTTACATAAAAAAAAGTTTTTAATTACTTCAAAAAATCATCTGCTCTAAAAAGATTTCTTCTTATAAGGAATGTAAAGATTATAATTGTCATATTAAAAATGACGCTGTATATTGGCGTACAAAGCTAACGTTAAATTTTTATAATATATGTAGTTTTTCTTGTATTTATTGATATGGGTACTTATTTAAAGTTTCAATAGACTAGATTTTCATGCAACCTAAAATGTATTTACCAGAAATGAAAATCATAAACAGTGATTCTCACAAGTAATTAGATATTCAGTTTACGAAATTGTTAAAAATGTGTACTCTGTTTGTTAGTAATACTAAACTGTTGCAGCAGTAGAGCGTTGGGTTGGGGGAGAGAGTGATACAGATAGAAAGACTAAGTGAGTAGACGGCACAGTCTCTTGCCAAGCTTATTGTCGATTTTAAATCGGGAAGTAATCCTATTATCATAAAAGATTGATTGTCACCTGACTAAAGCCTTTTCATTCGTTCTGTGATTGGACGAGACTCATGAAGAGCGGGTGAATTTGAAAATGAGTTTTAATAAATGTAGTGTAAAAAGTCAATACTTGGAATAATTAAAATTTGATAACGTAAGATTTATGTTCTGCAACTAAATAATTGAAGTTTTTGATTTGAATATATCAAATGGTTTTTTAGAAAAAATCATTTTACATATCAATTTTGTTAAATCGAAGTAATGACTGAAACAAAAATCTAGTTTGCGTTGTTACAATTATCTGGAGTTAAATACCTACTTTTTGACTTGTTTGTACTCTTAAGTTCAATTATCATTTTAAGAGTTAGTATATTAATTTACGAAGCTAAGATTTTGAAGTAGTTCGTATATGGTTTTCAAAATTAAAATATTGTTGATACAGTTACCAGTTTAAAGAAAGGTTCGAATAATAGATAGCAAGAATATTAATTTTTCTTACTTTTGACATGATAGAAAATTCAGGAAAGCTATTTTGTTCGGTTGTATATTAAAATTGAGCAACGAAATAGAAAAATGCTCGTAAATGTAAATCAAATCGAATAACAAAATAATTAAAGTACGCGAAACGAGTCTAAAAAGACTAGAGTAGTAAAGTAGGCCATGTAGTCGATAAACTCGTCGGTTGTTCATAATATCGTGAAATGCTGGCCAGCAATTGCAAATTGCAGTAAGTTTCTACCAGGATAATTACGTAGGTAAATTTTAAAATAATGGTCATAAAATGGCAACTACGATATTTGGGCTCAATCTTGAAAAACACCATGAATTTACATCATGCAAATCTACCACACTATTCGTTTTACGAATCCTCGAGAAGAATCTGCAAGCAATCCCCATTAAAAGCATTAACAGCCCACCAACGGTCGTAATACATTAAGTACACCGGATCTTTCGGGGGCCCTCCAAACGACCCGTACAGTCACAAAATCCTACACAATATCCGCAATTATAGCGCGCTCTCGCGTCCACGGTCTTAATTAAAGATCTTTCCACCTCAGTCCTTCCTCGACCGAAAATTCGTAGCTCATTAACGAAGCTACCTTCCTCCTCCCCTTTCTAGCAGCCGCGCATATACACACATACTTCATTCACCGCCACAATAAACTTAGCTCAAACAAAATCCTCTGAGCCCCACCAAGCCGGCTAATTAGCAGTTAGGAGAACCCTCCTTCCACACACCCCCCCTACTTTGTTGAAACACAAATATAGAGCGAACAAACAAAGAGTTTGTTTGACATAAATACACATAATATGTACGTGTGCATCTACATATGGATTTGTGTGCGCAGTGTGCGAGTACCTGCGTGACTTCAGCGAGCGGATGGAGGGTACGCGGGAAGGTATGAGCTTGGCCATACCGGCGCCCCAGTGCGCCGAGGATGGCTCTTATCGCGCGCTCCAGTGCCAGTTTGGCCGCAATTGCTCCTGCGTTGACGATTACGGGGTTTGTTTGAAGAGCAACGTCGACCCGGACGATGGACATACTGACTGCGCCGAGGTGCGCGACCTGCTTAATTTGTGCGGCGCTTTCCAGTGCAACCTCACCTGCAACTATGGCTTTGAACTCGGTGAGTTGGTACTTGGCTTTTTTTTTTTTTTTGGTAGTTAGACGTGCTTTTTTTACTAAAAATTGGTTTGACGAAAAAGAGAGAAAGGAGTTGACCTGATTTTCGAGCTAGGACATTTTTTTTTTTTTAATAGATGTGGCTTGCTTTTTCCAGCCGGAAAGTGGCTCTTTGCGCGTTGAAGCCTATAGGGAGGAAACTCGATAACAACATTTTTAATTAGCGCCTTCCCGTAAAATTTAATTGATTCCTTCTGCTCGGAGCCATTCATTGATTGAAAGATATTTAAAGACGACTGTTTAATTACGCGGTGATTTAATTAAATTCAATTAACTCGACTTCAGTAAGTTCAATTGTTTTTTTCATTTGATGAAATAATTGCAAGCTTGGTGGAATGTATGATGAAATAAAATTGTATTAACCATTGAAATTTCAAGTCACATTATACAAATCCCTATGAGGTGGCCTACTACCCTATGGCGTCGGAACTTCTGAATTTTCTAGGGTCTGTTTGGTTTATATGGGGATGGTGTCTGACGAAATTGAACTAATAAAAAAGATCCAAGGAGGAAAGATTCTAGCCAATCAGGCTTTCCAAATATTTTACGTGTATAGATTATATTTACATCAATGTGAACCAAAGAATATTGGAACTGACCTCAATATTGACGTTATAATCACGTGATTTCGATTTGAATAAGAGCTTGATTATCATGCTTGGAAAATATTTTGTTTCATGATCTTTACTCTTTATACATCGACAATATTTTCATCTACACATGTATTTAATTAAGGAGGTTCAGTACTTTTTCCCCCAAATGCAATGAAAGTAGTGAAATTTCCAACATTAACAATTTGGGGTATCAGGAAACTGGTTTTTTAAAATATTTTCATCACAATTTTTTTTTTGATGAAGCTCTTAATACAAGCCCTTAGAGGGAGTAATGAGTTAAGCCTTATTTTTCATTCATAACGAAATTTGTGATAAAAAGTATTGGAAAAATTCCGGTTTCCTGACGCATTAATTAGTTATAGTTTGAGGCTTTACCGCTTTCTCTGCATTTGGAGAAAATTATTCAACATTCTTAAGATAACTCGTTTTCGATAAACTTACTAAAATTTTTAAAAGCACATTATAATTTTATTGTATACACCCTAGAAATAGTACGAAAGATCTAGAGTTTATTGAGTCGCCAAAATCATAATTATATGTATAGATGTATTTTTTTTTTAATTAAGGACATAAAAATTGTATTACTTTTAATGAATTTGAAAGAAAGTGACGTAATGCGAATAAGTGGAAAAATAATGAAATTTCGAAGTGAATATTAAGTTAATGAAAAAGGGTGTGAATTCCATTACTGCAAATAGGATGATTATATCAAATTAATAATATCACTGATTTATTATATTAAAAGAAAAATGAAATATTACACTCATACAATTAGTTAAATTACTCCGTCTAATTAGTTTTACAGTTTGCTGACCAAATTCGTGGGTTTTCTAATTACTGTATTGTAAAAAGAATAAAGTCCATATCACGTAAACACTAAGGATGTAAAAAAACTTTTTTTTACAACAATTTTCGTACATGCACGCAAGTCGGTACTTGAAAAAGTCTACGCCAGAAAAAGAGGAAGAAAAAAATCCTTAAATTCTCATTCACGCTCGACCTGTCCTCTCTCATCCCTATACCAATAACTCGAACGGCCACAAAAACTCTTCATCCCATTTTAGTTCCTTTACATCGCCTGAATCTCCCCATGATCATCCACCCACAAAAACATCCATCACCACCAAAATGAGTAAAAAAAAATGTATAGCCGATAAAAAAGATCCCCCTACCAATCTCCTGGATCATCAATCATGATATAAATACACATTGCAGACGCAGCCGGTTGTAGGACGTGCCATTGTCATGATCCGTGCCTGGAGGTCGAGTGCGGCTCCAACGAGGCCTGCGCCCTCGTCGACGTGAACTGCGGACTCGGTCAAAGTTGTCCCTCGGTGCCCGCTTGCTTGGCCACCAAACCCGGCCAGTGTCCCTATCTCGTCCCAAGCTCCTCTAGTTGTGAGCTGCTCTGCAGTAATGATCAAGAGTGTCCCGTTGGTGACAAGTGCTGCTCTACTGGTGAGTTTCTTTTCATCTCCCCATTTGAGAATAATTTTCAATATCCTCAACAGGCCTCAATCATCACATTGTAGTCAATGAATAACAATTGTGATGGGATTGACCATATATAATTCCATTAATTATTTTTGACAAAATTAATAATAATCTCTTTAAACCCGTCGATTTGACTGTAAAACCATCAAATTAAAAAATTAAAAAACACCGTACGCCTCACCACCGATCGCAAACGAAATGATTTCGCGATTGAAAGGCGAAATACCAAAGCTGCAGGAAAAAAGTGGGTACCAATGTTTTGTGAAGCAAAGATGCAAAAAGCAGGGAGTATTGAAATTCGGACTCGGGCAATTTCGCGCAGAAGTCAAATAATCACAGAACGGGTGGTAGTACACGTGTAGGGTCGGCAGCATAAGCGTGTATTGGTGGAACAAAGCGGGGCTTTGGAGCTGTGAAAGGGGGACATGCCATTATTATATAGAAATGCTTGTGCAGGACTCTTGGCTGTGTATATTATGTACATCATGCTAGGAGGTAGCATAGGGTGTGCGGTGTGGCGCAGTGAACAGTGAGAAAGGGCTTATTTGTCCCGTTGCGCGCTACAACCGCAGATAGACAGTGCACGTCAGTCGTGGAATCATATTATGCGTTCTTGACTCACGGGAACCCTCGAGAGACCATATTAGGATATTCATTTAAATACTGGTCACTCTGCCCAAGAAGTTTTCATGTACAGAGATTTGCAAGCCAGAGTTTAGTTGTGATTTATTTCGATGGTTTTTGACGTGAGCTTTGGCAATGCAAATACACTAGGTTTGTTTATTCTCGTCCACTGGGTGACTCGGATTATATACTTATGTATGATTGAGAAAAGTTCTTACACGCACGCACAAACGGACTCACAATTTTCTCAAAGTGCTTCTGTAAATATTATACAAGTCCACCACAGAATGATAACTAACTAAAAGGGGGGTTCGAAATATCGACAGTCAACTTCAATTTTGTGTCGTTCATTTTGACTTTCCACTTACACTGCTCTGTGATTGGCTTTCGAAATAATGAGTAGTCGTTCTACTGTGCTGTCAAAGTCGTCGAAATCAAGGTCGCTGGGATAAACATTCATAAATTTACTTCAAAATTGAAGTGAATTGTCAATATTTCGGACCCCCACCAACTGAAACTAACTTCAAATTTAAATCAACAAAATATTGTGCTACAACACGTTTTTTTTAGCCATTTTAAAACGTTTTTCAATACTTAAACAATATTATAGATCGAATTGGTTAACATAAAAAAAGGTGTATTTTTAGAAGATCTATAATTTTTGCATTAAAAATTTTGTCTAAAAACTGTAACAGGTAAAAAATGTTCTATTTGCTGTTTTTGCATGTATTTTGCTTAATAAAGTGTCTACGTTGCATTATACAAAAAAGTTATATGTCAACGAGATCCACAACTCTGTTTGTAAACGCGGACGTATAAAATGTATGGGAAAAATGTCGATGCTACGAATAAAATTTGAGTTCATTTGGATCATAATTACTTGAGTTAGTCACAGTTAGTCATCAGTTGTTCATACATACATACATACATACATACACTATGTAAGTAACTCAGATCACCATTACACTAGGTTGAAAATTTGTTTTGTATTGAAAATAAACAATTTAAAAGTGGTTACATATTTTGCTCTTACAATATTATTTTAATATTTTCATCGAGAAGAAATACAGATTTAAATTTTAATTACGTTAGGGTCGCTCGAGGTTGTTTGGAATCAAACCGAATTGATCCTCAGATATGTCTGATTCATTATAGGGTACCTTTTTTCAACGAAATTGTGATTCCTATATTGTAAGTACATATAATTTTTTTTTCTTTTTCTTACCTTACATCACTTTGATGATTTTTACAGGTACTTACCTTCTACCATCTTCATATGGAGCGTACCGATCCTTAAATCCGACTTCTAACCCCTTACGCCATCTTCCATTACCCAACTAAATGCATAAATCCCTGTCCCAACTTTCCCCATTGACCATTTCTGTACTCTTCTTTCCATCCCTTCCTCTAGTTCTTACTCCACTATTTCATTCTGGCCTTGCCCTCAATCTCTCAGGGTGACTATGGAGCCTACCTGTGAGTTACCCTAAGGTACAAGGCCAGCTGTGAGACTCGAGAACAAATCTCAGTCATGTGCAGATTGATTTTTTGATGTGTATGTCTGGTGTCTCTATTTTTGTACGTCATAAATATTAAAAAAAAATTCGGTGACCCCACTTTTAGCGATCATGCGTATAAAAAAACGTCGTTTTCTTGGCACATCAATAAAAACGTGTATGCAAATTGTCTTGTGTTTATGAAAAAAGTTTCAAGGTTAGAAAAAAGACATCTTTTTTAAATTATCTTTTTTTTATGGATTTTGTTACTTCTAATTTGCAATGAGTTTAAAACGTATACTGAAGTATTACAAAAATGTAATAGGGATTGTAAGTTGAAATCGAATAAAAAGAGGAACTGACCCTCAGAGCCGTGTAAAACGAGTATTTTACTGAAAACTCGTGTTGGTATAGCATTATGAGAACTCGAGCATCTTTTTATCTTAAAACCGCAAGAGCACGAGGTTTGTCTTTCCTCTTACTTCTTTACTCTGCAGACTGTATGCTGTTCAATCACAAGTAGAACAAAAAGGCCTTTTATTCCTCTTTCGTCCCGTTCCCTCTCTGTCTCTTACTTTTTTTCTTACGCTTGAAAAAACGCACTTCACCGACAATAATTGAATTCCGCTAAAGGACTCTTACTCTACCTCCTATTGTTTTCTGACCAAAACCATTATTTTTTGGCTCCCTCACTACTCCCTTCAAACACATTTTTTTAAACTACAGCTTTTCACTGTGTCGCCTCTTACTTTTTTAAGTTAATATACAGCTCATCGTAGTTATAGTAAAACAAATGGGATACAGTCCTACCTATCCTACCTGTGAATTTTGATTGTCATCGATTTATTCGTTCTTGATTGGTTGAGACCGATCTTGGATGCGAAAATTTGAATAGTAGATTAAATAATTAGTAGTTTAAACTTTTGCATTTAATGTTAGTTAAAACTATGTACTTTATGGTAGTGAATTATTTAGTTTTTCTAACTAAATCAGGAAATTAAAAATTTGTTATTAACTGTGATGTGGTTGGCACGCAAAGTGTGCAGGGGCGGAGCCCCTAGCATGAAATTATTAAGAGTTGTTATTGTTAATGGAACAGAGTAAAAATTCCATATAGAATCGACCAAAAATTATTTTAAGATGACTTTACTTTCTAAGTAACGTGTGAAATGGTCAATCTAGCATTTTGTTAAAATGTCCTTAAAAGGGAGTTGAAAATTAATATTCGTTTTTCGTATTACTTGATGTTTATTTTAAGAAAATAGTTTGGTGACAAAATTCTTTATGGTAATGTTAAAAATCATTCGTTTTTAACTTTATCATTAACAACAGTTTTGCTTATATTGAAAAAATTAAAAAAGTTTTTGTGAATACCAAAAATTTGAGTACGATTTAACTTCTCAGCACGAGAAAGGTGAACAGAAATGAGCAAAGCGAAAGTCCCCAAGAGCGATGCAAACCTATGAAACTCCATGACTACAAATTTGCTGTAAATTAAAGAATTAAAGTCTTTTAACACTTAATACTTCTATTGAAATACTTCAAAAATTCTTACGCATTTTTTTTTAACACTTAATATTTAAAAGTTTAAAATTCTTTGAGATTAAATATCGAAATGTTAAAATCCAAACGTATTGAATGATAAGTTATCAAGTAGTTTAAAACCAAGTACAAGTAGCACTCCGGTAGTGCAGGCAGAAGTGAAAACTTGAACTTATGGCGCGTTGGGCACTTTTTTGGGTGAGCATTTTTAGGTGCGCTCGCGACATGAGAAATTGTACATAAAAAATCAAGTTTATCAAAGCAATGTGGGCACTTTTTGAATGGACATGAAGTATAATAATATAGAAACTATATTCGAAGGAGGTGGTTTTATTTAAATGAGTAAATATTAGTAAATAGTAAATACAAAATTTATCAATTTTTTTAACACAATACTATAGCAGCAACACAAGTCAAATGAAATATTTAAATAAATAAATTTTCCGTTTAATATTCATTTATAAAAAAAATATAAAAAACTCTCAATCTCGTCTGTCGCGAGGGCACGAACGAATGCCCATGAAAAGACTGCGTATCAGCGTTGGTCTGAGCATTATTCCACGCTCACAGTTCATGCTTGATCGCACATAGCGACGCTGACTGGATCCCACCGAGAACTACTTCGCGCGAGAATTTGAATTCAAAATCGTATGATTTTTTCAACAGACAGTAGGCACGGAAATTCAAATTCGAAAGAATTCTTGGTATACTATTTATGTATGTAATCATGTGGCGTCTCACATCTCTCGCGCTTCAGGCTCTACTCGCCAGGTGGCCAAGCCCCTGATATTCGCTCCCGTCAAGTGGCAAAATTCTCGCACGATTCGTATATAAGCGCGATCAAGTCACTCTAAGCCCACCCCACTTCTGTGTCTAAGGCATGCTGCACGTCATCAGCCTTACTGATGGGTCCTGGCGTGCTCTCGGGACGAAACACTTTTTTTCTCTCTTATAGACGACCTCTTGATCTCTATAATCATACAACATTATCCAATATTTTTAGGCATTAATTAGCCAATACATACAAAGATTTCTTTCAAATTTAAATTTCTGCGCCTTACTGTCAGCTGAAAAAATCATACGATTGTGAATTTGAATTCTCGTGCCAAGTAGTTCGCGGTGAGATCCAGGCAGCCGCGTTATGTGCGATCAAGCATGAACTGTGAGTGTGGAATAATGCTCAGACCAACGCTGCTGTCGCTGCTGCGTATAGCATGCAGCGCTCTCGCATACTCTGAGTATACATATAGGTATGTAATCTCGTCTGTTGCGAGAGCACAAACGAATGCCCATGCAAAGAGCGCGGATAGTATACATATATTATACTAGAATACACGCGTAGTATATCTGTGTAAAATCTCGTCTGTCGCGAGGGCACGAACGAATGCCCATGAAAAGACTGCGTATCAGCGTTGGTCTGAGCATTATTCCACGCTCACAGTTCATGCTTGATCGCACATAGCGACGCTGACTGGATCCCACCGAGAACTACTTCGCGCGAGAATTTGAATTCAAAATCGTATGATTTTTTCAACAGACAGTAGGCACGGAAATTCAAATTCGAAAGAATTCTTGGTATACTATTTATGTATGTAATCATGTGGCGTCTCACATCTCTCGCGCTTCAGGCTCTACTCGCCAGGTGGCCAAGCCCCTGATATTCGCTCCCGTCAAGTGGCAAAATTCTCGCACGATTCGTATATAAGCGCGATCAAGTCACTCTAAGCCCACCCCACTTCTGTGTCTAAGGCATGCTGCACGTCATCAGCCTTACTGATGGGTCCTGGCGTGCTCTCGGGACGAAACACTTTTTTTCTCTCTTATAGACGACCTCTTGATCTCTATAATCATACAACATTATCCAATATTTTTAGGCATTAATTAGCCAATACATACAAAGATTTCTTTCGAATTTGAATTTCTGCGCCTACTGTCTGCTGAAAAAATCATACGATTTTGAATTTGAATTCTCGCGCCAAGTAGTTCGCGGTGAGATCCAGGCAGCGGCGCTATGTGCGATCAAGCATGAACTGTGAGCGTGGAATAATGCTCAGACCAACGCT
>NW_019379616.1:232896-245072 GCF_000648655.2 Copidosoma floridanum | reverse complement strand
ATTTTAATGATAAATTCTCACGTTTTATGACAAAACAATACAATAAATTAATTTTAATTTTTAAAATGTATATTGTAACACCACACTCAATTTTAACATCCATTCGCATAAATCTTAGAAGCAATTTAAAACTGTTCTATTAATATTGATTGAGAAACTATACATTTTTTACGTTAGTTAAGTACCTAGCAATTGCTTTTGATATTTTTAGATTACTTTAAGGAAATGTTGTAATAAATATTAAACTATATTGTGGGATCTAAATAATGTTACTTGCAGAGCGAATATCATATCTCATTTAATGCATACAAAATTAAATTTTACTTGGCAATAGTTTCTGAACATTTCTTACAATACCCCAAGGTTAACTAAATAAAAAAATAATAATAATTGAGTGTAAAAAAAATTTGATATTCTTACATATAATGTTAAGTGTAAATAACTTTTAGTAACTATCATTTAGTAAAGGTGTAAGCATAATTTTTATATGTGAACAGTTAATAAATTTCTTGATAGTGTCTTAAAATACGTGAATCTCTTATTAAAAACAAAACTTTTATCAATTATTCTTATCCAAAATATTTGACATTGTTAATTTTGGGAATATTTACTTTTATTCCTTGGTAACAACCACTAGAGTTGATAGATACATCGATAATACCTATACCTACCGGTAAAACACTTTGAGCTACCAAACGAACTACAGTGTATCAACTTGTGTGGTGCTTAAAACAAAAAAAAAAAATTGTTCCATATTATCAGTCTCACGTGCTACTCACCATCATGATAAGTAATTACACACATAATCCTGGAATCAGTACAAATTTTAACATCTAACTACCGGAGTACTAATAAATATTATAAACGTAAGATAAATGGTAGTTTCTGTTGTATATGGCGAGTGTTTTTTTTTTTATGGTCCCTCTGTACTTTTCTGCCAGTGGGCCTAAATAACAAGGGGCATAAATAGTAAGTAATAGTAGTTTTCATCGGATAAGAAGTACCCTCATTTCCAGGGCTGTGTTTGGTAACCTAAGGGACACAGAAAGCAAGGCCCGAGTGATGTGAGGTAGCAGCGGTGCGATGGCGCTTACGTGGCGAATCCTATTTTTCCTACCGAAGGCGCACCAGTCTCTTGAAAACGCCTGAGGTAGGAAAATTCCAGTGCAAAAGTTTTCGTTTCTGCTGCTTTTCCTTGTGACTTGCGTCACTCGGTACAAAAATAACTATTAGTTTATTATGTATTATACGAGTAAGAACGTATAGTGCCACTTTTCTTGTAACGATTAGTTTACATCTTCATTAGAGATGAAAGAAAAATAATTATTTCAACAAGTTCTGATATTTTATGCCTTAAAATAAAGATAAAAAAAAAAATTATATGTATACATATATACGCACTTGTATCGACGCGTTTTTAAACATTTGCAAAAAAAAACTGTTGTTTAATTTATGGTTTATTTTCATCGTAAAAGTAATAGCAGAAAATTTTTACACCACATAAGGTTTAAATGTTGATAAAGAAACTCACTTTATAACAATAAGCATTAAGTGACTTAATTAAAAAAAAAATTTCAAAATCTCAACGACGATAACCAAAGTATACTTAACGCGCGTATAATATCACTACTTATCTTAATCGTCTCCATTATGTTTGAGCAAAGAAGACGATAATGTAATCAGTATGTCGATGCGTTGCTTACAATTTTAGGTCTATTGCTAAATCGCCTTGATATAAGCATTCCTTGCCAAAAAATCTCTTTTTGCGTTGCATTTATAATATAGCTTTTATTATTTTGATTTAGCTAAAATATTTGATACTTTATGTCCCTATATAATATTATATTGTAAAATTTATTAATAATCTTTGTGCAGGCATTCTCATGAAGGCATATCGATGTAGGTTTGTAAATAAACTTTACATTGCTGTATATTTCTCAATTTTTTTGTGATTACACCTTTTCTGTACACACGAACGCAACATGGAATCTACAGAAGCATCGTTTGGGCATTTTTTAAGTAAAAAAATATAAACGACGCGTAGAAAGTTTGATACTTTAGAGGCTAACTTCAGCACGTAAACAAGCGGATTCATATCTATAGTTATATATATTGAGCCTACTACTTGATGTTTTCAGGTGTGATAGTCCATTGTCACACAAACGGATAGTATATAGCCACGTTAGTGCTAGAATTCATAAATGTAACTTTTTTATTATTTACACTATATCATTATATTATCTTCAGCGATAAAAGAACTTTCCCAATAGGAGTATACTTATTTAAAAGTTATAATTATCTTGGGCGATGGAATGTAACGTTACCAGCCGTTGGAGCCAAACTGATATTCTAAACTCGAGCGAGCTATTTCGAAATTTTTTTCTTTTAATATTATTGTATCTTTAATACTTATTTCTTGATTTTCTGGCCTTATTTATTTTACTAATTCAGACAACTTATTCTCCCCCCTTTACTGTTATTTGGTTTGGCGTGTCTGACTAATTTTAGTACAAATATTTCTAATAACTATCTATGTAATGTGTTACAAGTGACTACTTTAAAACAAAAATGTAAAATTTTAGAATCCCCAAAAAATTATTTTTAACAGTTCGTTGGAATGATTATTTAATATAACCATACTAGTTTTTGTTAGGTTGATGCACTCCCCCCCCCAAAAAAATCAAAACTGACTAATAAATCACAAAGATACGGCAAAATTTTTTTGCTCCGTAAATTTAAAGTAATTTCATCAAGTTTTGAATTCATCTTACCCTAGATTACACTCACTACATCACGTATGTTGATTATCTTTATTTGATTGCGTATCTGTTGAGCAAGTAGTTGTTTTAATACAGATAGTTAAATTATAAATATGAGTATCAAGATAGTCGTACTTCTGAATTGAATTGTTTGTATTTATAAAGAAACAATTGGCAATTTTGTTGCAAAAAAATGTGAACCAGACTTTATTGATACCAAAACATTATTTTTCTTTAAATTTTCTCAAAATAAACAATGTTCTGAATATAAAGATTTAATCTTCAAAATATAAAATTGGACTTAAGATGGATGTTACTTATTTCCAAAGTGTAACTAAAACCAATTTACAACTTATCTCTACCTAAATCTAGGTTATATTTATATTTTTATTTTTATTTTTTTTAAATTAAGTAGCCTGATTGACTTGTTTTTGCCACCTTATGGAGTTAAAAGCGTTTTCTTAAAGCCACTTCATTCTGTTAGCATTAAGTAATTGTTGATTCAGGTTTCTTCACGAAACATGAAATTCTAAATTTTGAAATATAAATGATTTTAAAAATTGTAGTATTTTAGGAGGGGTGTGGTTAAAATGTTTTGGTGATGTACAGGTAACATGTAAATTATTTTTAGGTTTTCCTTGTAACGTATTTGCTATTTAAAGTACGTAAGAAGTTCGAGGAAAGGGCCTGTCTAAGTGAGCTCAAACGCTTAAACTCGCAATCATAAATTTAAGTCATATCTGATTACATGATGTATACATATATACTTAAATTTAAAAAATATGTATATACAGATACATATTAAATTCATGACTGCTTGCTAAAGCGTTTGGACTGAGAGAGTCCAAACGTCCTAACTTAGACTGCCCCTTCCGTCAAACTTTCATCGTTTAGTACTGCGCTGTACTGTATGCATCCAAGCCCTCAAACTAAAATAAACATCCTATTAAATTAATCGTTAAGGAAGGAATGTTATTTGCATAATAGTATAAATTTTTTTTTATTTTTTAGAAAAAGCTGAAAGTAGCTGTCACTCTCCACTTTTTACATTTTCACGAATTTTCGAATTTCTAGATATATGCATAAGAACAGTAGTCGTGTTCTACAGGTAAGCCCCTAACAATTATGATTTTTTTTAAATTTATTTATTTACTCATTATTTCTTTTTCTTTCCATTGACTTTCTATTAACTCACAACTTTATTACCAGAGCAACAAAGTCCTGGACATTGAACGCTACATTTTTTATTGCCACAAAAACACAAATACATTTTCTACTTTTTTAAAAATCTGAAGTAGGATCTTTAAGGATTTCAGAGATTGCTGTAAGGGTACAATGAAAAGCTGATCTTTTACGTAATGGATTCTTTATTTGTCGATTTGGACGCTGCTGTTCCAATCTCGATAAATTTTCTGCGTCAGTTTCTTGACGCTTAAGTGAAATTGTATTTATTAGATACTTTTAAAGTTTTTCTTCCAATCCACCCTCTTGCGACTTTTGGCATGCTTAAAATTTTCGTGACCCCTAAAGGCTGTTTTCTGTCAACTTTGTTAAGTTCTAACATATTTGTCGGCAAGGTAGTACGACGTCCGATGGCCCTAAAAAAGACCGGTAAGCTTCTTAAATCAACTCTTTCTTGACTGCAGTTAACAAACCGCTCATTGCTAGACGGAAGCATGTCAGTAAGCGCGTTGGGGACGTGACGACTGAAGGTTGCCGTTGTGGCTGCCCGTGCCCCTCAGAGCTGTTTTCCCTGGCTTACATTGTAGCCAAATATTCTATGACTGCACCAGGCGAGATGGTGGGACTGCCACACAACTCTGAAGAATTGATGCAGATTGTGCTCTGGCTCGATATGGCTCCTGGTATAATGCCAGAGATGTCATCGGTTGGAATTAATTTTTTTTTCAATCGCACTCATTGAGATTCAGGTTAAATGGAAACGTAGGTCCCTTACCCTTCACAGAAGAGTGTCATTCGTAACCGGGATATACAGCTGCAAGACTATCATCATCATTCTCTATGCAGATTGTTGAACTGCCGAAGAACGAGTGCATTATTATCGAGACGCTTTGGCGTATTATAACAACACTTATTTAATTCTGTTGTAGGTAGCCTCGATATCATGTCAACGCCACCTAGCGGGTTTTACTGAACTAAAGTGAAAAGCTGGCGTATTTTTGCAAAACTTTGAGCTTCTTTATTGCTATTCTTATTAAATTTTTTAAGATATAAACTATACTGAAACCATCTAGGAAGTATTATGAATCAGTGTGCAAAATTTCAGCAGAATCGGTTCCGTAGTTTTCGCGGTTAGCGATTACAACGGTTTTTAACGACTTAGCTTTATATATTAGTAAGATAAGATAATATTGGTCATTTATCGTATGCGTAATAATACTTTTCTTGTGCATTTCTAAAGATACATAAAACCATGAACAGGGACACTTTCTGCAAATAGGGAGATTTATCTCTAACGCTTATACTACGCATATGCAGGAGAAAAAACACTACAAAAATCAGCTTGACAACAATTTTGTAAAGCTCACATATAATAATATATGGTTATGTTTCACGTTTGAGGCTGAGAAAAGCTGATGACAGTAATATGATTAAGGGTGCTGAAACTGAATGTAATACTGCCATTCAAACTTAATGAAATCTACGTAATTGATAACTATTTTCTTGAATCACTATGAAACAGCAACTATGACTTTTTATGCCTTCAAATTTTAAAAACGATTGACGGGTGCTGTATTTATTGAAAGTGTCGGAAAATCTATTGGTTTTATTTGGTGGATTACAGTTTTTTTAAAGCAGATAAGATTGCATACATTCAATAATTATTATAATCAATTTAAGATAATATTTTGTTTATGTAACAACTATAATTTTATCTGTAATGCATGTAAATTACTGTAATATTTTTTAAACGTAATACTAAATTATTAATAATTTATATTCATTATTTTGCTTAAAATGGCAGTGATTGCGGTAGTGTCAGTAATACCTAGATCAACTCCAAGACTTGATTCTTATTTTACAAGGTTTTTGATAATAAGAAAAAAAGAAAAGTGTATAAGACTTTTTGTCTAACTATCATATGAGAGTAAAATTGATATTCCTTAATTAAATATTTTTACTTCTAGTTTCCTGTTGAGATTCGACTAATCAGAAATGCGAGGGAATTATTTATATTTGAAATAGTTTCCAGATTTCAACGTTACTTAAGTCACTTAATTCTTTCGGCTTAGTTTCCTGACTAAGAAAAAAAAGAAGAAGTAGGATGAACAAAAATAATAATAAATGTAATATTATGCTCGGTTACTTAACCACTATGTCAACTCCTAAAGAAATAATGCAATATCAGGGGCACTGTCAGATGGTCCGTTGTAATTTTTCGCCAGAATAGCCTAAGTACAGTAATATGTACCAAAAAAGGAGCAAGATACAGCGTTGCTGCTAGGCTTAGTATCTGCTCGTTTAGTCATTTCTCAACAAAATAATGCGCTATGAGGGTGCTCTGATACACGTACCTTATCAGAGGGGTTTGAGTATAGTTCTGTATACGAAAGATGAAGAAAAATATTAGAGCGTAGCTGCTCAAAATAGTTATTGCTCACTTAGTCAAAACCCAACAAAATAATACGATGTCAGGGGCATTTTGAGGCGCTCCGACACAAGCATTTTGCTAGAGTGACCTTATCATGGTTCTATATACTCAGGATAATATAGGAAAAGAGCGTAGCCTATAAACCCTATAGTTGCCCGCGCTGTCGGCTCTCAAAAAAATAGTGCTACATCAGAGAAACTGTAAAGCGCTTCGACGCACGTTTTTTGTTAAAGCGGCCTTAGTACAGTTCATAAAACTAAGAAGAGGAAACTTCATATTGCAAAAAGAAAAGTTACTATCTTAATGCTTGTACAACACCACAAGATCAGTGCTATTTCTTTAGAGCTTCCAAAAGTTTTATGATACGTCGGCGCAATTAATTATTAAGATCTTAGCTTGCTCTTATAAAATTGGGACTTATACTGGGCTGGTAGGTGGGACGCGAAGCGAGAGAATACTAAAAATATGCGGTAGGTTATCCGAAAATGATCGTAAGAATGATTTTGAGGAAAGGCAATTAAGTTGTAATGTCTCAGAATAGTTATTGTGCTGTATAGCGGTTCACTTATTTGCCACACACTTAGGAGTTGTAAATACTACTCGTAACGGCGTATTGAAGGCATCCCGTTCACGATCTTGAAGATACCAATACCGTCAGAAATAAAGGTACTTGTTCAAGAATTTACGTAAGAAGAAATTTGTAATTTGGTTCGCAACTGGTCAAGAAGCAACCATAACCACAAAATCTAGAAAGTATCAAAACTGTTACGAGTAATGGTGTACTCTGTTGATGCTATGTCTGCCCTAAAAAGATGAGAAGATAATAAAGTTAGGGAGACTTACGAATTTTTAACCATTTAATTTTACTCTTTATTTAAAAACACATCTTTACAAATGGTGAATTAGGGTAAGAAGTCCAAAGTCGAGATTTAAATTACGCTTATAGTGGACCGAATGATAGCACAGGCGGTTCTAGTACTCGAGATGAAGAGGTAATTATGAGGTTGCTGTTTTCGAACATCTGGGCCTTTTTATAGGGAGTAGTGCACCTCAGTTACGCACTTGCTGAAAGAAAACACAGAAAATCTTACCAGGAAAAAATCCAGGAAAAATTATTATATCTAAAAATGTAGTTTCCTAGAGCTTCTCTAGTTCAGCCACTTAGAAATTGGCACTTCTCACTTCCTGCTTGCTCTCGTATATGCGTTAAGAGAATGGAAGGCGATTTACTTACTTCTGCTCTTTTTTTATTCTTTACATTCAAATTCTACAGAATTTTATTGTACTTTAATATTGACATTAAGAAAAAATGTCATTATTTTCTTATGCTAAGTACTGTTCGATTAATCAATCGAGGTTGTAGTAACGGTAATAAAAAAAAAAATAATAATAGCACAAACAATAATAACAATTATAATAATAACTTATCATTATTTATTTTATTATTTTTAGAAAACAATATTAATCATGATAATTGTGATGATAATAGTTGTTATATTAAGGATGAGGATAAAGGTAATGATACTGTGCCCGGCATGTGTTACTATGACTAGTTTTGACTCATTATAATGTTGCAAAAATGATTCAGATTCTCAAATAGAGTTTCTAGTTAACATACTATTCACAGAATGTCGTTAGAGGGGAAATAAGTACGCATGCCTCGAGAAGTAAAAAATTCGATTACCCGTATTAGAGTCAAGTATGTAGATTTTCTCTCGAAATATCCAAGACAGGAAAATGGAAAGGGTAAAGACTTTCTTATTTCTCTTTACAAAGTAAAGTAAAAAGGTAAAAAAATGTATGCACTTTACTGATTCGAAAATTAAAGTTGGTATGTAAAACCGTTAGTAATATGAAAATGAGTTACTTGGTAAATTCATTGGAACGCTGAAAATCGGGTATTTCTCGTATGTTAATAAAGTTGCTCTGCTTAGTTTACCGAAGTTAATACTTCTAAATGTTTCATACAGTTATCAGTTGTTGCTGGTGACAAGTATTAAAGGTATTAGTTGTTTTGTGTCTTCAATATTTAACGTGATTCTAGCTTTTGATATTACTTACGAAATCTTAAACGAAACGTATTCACTCCAAGTTATTCTACCGTTATATCTTAGTGCAGCTGTTTCCAGTGAAACTTGAGCTTTTTCTGGTTTTCACTAAAAATATTAATTGTTATTTGTGTGACGTCGAGTAGCAGTGCAACGTATCTATTTTTTTATTAACTATGTCATTAAATATTTATCAAAGTCGACACGCGCAAGAATCATTAAATATTCATAGTACGCACATACAGTTCATGTAAGGGTAGCTACTAAAAACTTACAGCTTTTTTAATTCTTTTTTTGTTTAAGTCTGGCTTCATGCATTTATACAGTGTGCTGATACTAACTTTTGATGTCATCTTTGAATTGATGTACTGTTTTCGCGGGAGCGTATATTGTTTTAATGTAACTTTTTAAGTCTTAAATTGTATTAAATGACTGATGGAATAAGACTATCATATCTGAGTTTTAAATAAACAACAGTAAGTAAAAACATAACCTCAAAATTTCGATGGCAATATTAATGTGTAGAAATGAGTATAAGTGAGAATGTTTTAAAAACTTATTGTTAATCTAATTGTTTACAGAAATTGTTAATCTAATTATTTACATTAAACGTAAAATATGACTCCCAAGAAAAAAGGTACCAGAAATAAAAAAATTGAGTAAATAAATACAAAGGAAAAAATTTAACTTAAAGTAACAATAACAGTGTAATATTCAAACAAAAAAGTGCTACTTATAATTTATCTTATTGANCAAAATTAAAGTTGGTATGTAAGACCGTTAGTAATATGAAAATGAGTTACTCGGTAAATTCAGTGGAAAGCTGAAAATCGGGTATTTCTTGTATGTCAAAAAAGTTGCTCTGCTTGGTTTTTGAAGTTAACACTTCTAAATGTTTTATACAGTTGTCAGTTGTTGTTGGCAACAGCTATTGAAGGTATTAGTTGTTTTGTGTCTTTAATATGTAACATGATTCTAGCTTTTGATATTACTTACGAAACCTTAAACGAAACGTATTCACTCCCAGTTATTCTACCATTATATCTCAGTGCAGCTGTTCCCAGTGAAGTTTGAGCTTTTTCTGGTTTTTTCTGAAAATATTACTTGTTATTTGTGTGACGTTGAGTAGCAGTGCAACATATTTTTTTTTTTATTAACTATGTCATTAAATATTTATCATAGTTGACACGCGCAAACATCATTAAATATTCAAAATACGCACATACAGTCTATTTAAGGGTAGCCACTAAAAACTTATAGCTTTTTCAATTCTTTTTTTGTTTAAGTCTGGATTTATGCATTTTTACAGTCTGCTGATACTAATTTTTGATGTCATCATTGAATTGATTTACTGTTTTTGCGGGAGCATATATTGTTTCAATGTAACTTTTTAAGTCTTAAATTGTATTAAATAATTGATGGATTAAGACTGTTTGCTGTGTTTTATGAATAGGGAGACTTTTCACAAATATGTAGATTTATCTTAAATGCTTATACTACTAACACACAGGAGAAAAAAACACTATACAAATTAACTTCATAACAATTTGGTCGAGCTTACGTAATATAATATCAATATATGTTTCTCGTTCAAGACTGAAGAAAGCTGATGATAGTAATATATTTATAGGTGCTAACACGATATGCAATTTTATTATTTAAGTAAAATGAAATTTAAGTAGTTAAAACCAATTTTTTTTTAATTACTATGAAACAGCAACTACAACCTTATACGGCCACAAGATTTCAACGTGATTCACGAATCCTGTTTTTATTAAGAGTGACTGGAAATTGATATTTATCGATTTTGATGCTGCTACAGTTCGACTTCTTGCGACTTTTGGCTCAGCTAGACTTTTGTGAGCCCTAATGGCTTTTTTTTTAACTTTATTAAGTTGCAATATATTTGTTAGCAAGGTAGTTTGACGTCCGATGACCCTAAAAAGGATCAGCGAGCTTCTTAAGTAAAATCTTTCTTGACTGAAATTTCCAGCAAGCGCAATTGTTTCCACACCTCAGGGTGATCATCTCTGGCCTGTTATTGTACTTGCACACTGGTCGGGAGGAAAACTATAACGTTTGAACCTTTGGATCTAGTTGTAAAGCTCTTTTCTAACGTCTTCTGATATAACGTCGAAGACGTTAGTGTCTAAAGCACCTTCGTTTTCTGCTGACTCAGTTGTTTTAATGGTCTAAGGGGAAGAGATATGTTAGTGATGCTTGCCCGTTGGAGACTGTCCTGTTCGTTCGAGTTTATTTTTTCTTTGTAGCTGTTAGGCTCTCTTAGTGCAGACTTTAAGAGGATCGGTGATTCTTGGTTGAATGCTTAAAGTCAAGAGGGTAATATAGGGTCGTCGGTTACTGGGGTTCTCAGCCTTGCGATGAACAACTCCGCTCGTGACGTCTGCCAGTGCATGATTGACTTGATTTAATAGTGGCCGGCTTTACATAGTCTTTCAGTCATCGAATCGTTCTCAGAAATAATATTAAAAATGTATTTGTTGGCAAGGTAGTTTAAATTTAGGTGGCCCTTAAAAAAACCGATGAGATTAATGGTTAAGTAGGGAACGTTAATACTTAAAATAGCCCTGGAAAAGTCAGTGGTGAAATTTCGTGTTATTTTAAAAGATTTGTTCTTGATGATAAAGAGTCAACTGCGGGTAGCTTAACTCTTATCCTTGGAGTCTCTATGTACGGAGATTGTACAGAAGGGAGGTACGCCGCTGACTAAACAAAGTTTTGTCTTTAGGTTGTTTTCCGGATAACCAATCGCTCATCGTTAGTCGAAAAAGTGGGCCTGAAGAATACCTTCTCTGTAGTTATGACCACTAAGACGAAGGGCGTTGTGGCTGTCCGTACTCCTCAGGACTGTCTTTCCTGGCTTGCATTTGTAGTAAAAAATTTTTGCATGGCACCAGGGTGGATAGTTGAACAGCTACAAAATTCTGACGTCCTTAAGGAGGTTGTGCTTTGGCTGGACATGTCTCCTGGTATTCCACCAGAAATGTTGACGTTCTGAACGCCTATTTTTCCGTGGCACTCGGTTTTCATGGCGATCCGGAGTAATAACCGATTTTCTCTGCATGCCCATGAAGGTAGAGAATTATTGGTAGCCTGGATGCCCAGCTGCACGACTGACAACTATACTCTTGGTGAACTACCAGGAAACTATTACGATAGATAGTCGAGTTTTTTTTTTAGAACGAAGTTCTTTATGTCGCGTACTCGGGGAGCTGGAATTTTAAAATCGACAGATTTTTTTTTCTGAAACGGAAGTGGTTTACCCGAAGTCTCTTTCTCTCAAGTTTCCCCCCTAACCCCGTTTCCCTTACCTACTGTTCTTTACACACTTTGCCTCTCCCTACTAAATATATATATATCTGCCAACCGTGGCGTGTTACTCTTCTGCACACCTTTACCCACTATTCCCCCTCACACTCCCAAGCAATTGATTTTTAAACAAATTTTAGTTTTATTTTCCCACTATAATTCTTAATTTTAATTTTTTTTCTTTTACAATTCCAACAAAAAAAAAAAAAATACACTATCCATTTACGAGATTTGAACCCTCCACTACCTGCATATAAATCCAGTACCTTACCCTCTCTGCTACGAGCGATGCCGATTATAGAAACCGGTTTCTTGTACTTATCGTGTGGTTCGTAACTATAATATTTCATTTTTATATTTATTCACTAATAATACATTAAATTCATGATAAATTAGGTATTTGTTTTCTAAATAATACATCCAAAA
>NW_019379616.1:217827-232244 GCF_000648655.2 Copidosoma floridanum | reverse complement strand
TTTTTCGTTCTTTTGTATTTCCTTAATTTCATTTTTCTATTTATTTTGTTTTCCCGAGGAGAATGGTGGACCAACCTGAAGGCTTCACATCCTAGAAAAGGAAGAAAGTTAGAGGGAGTTTTTTTTCACCCGGATTCACCCGGTGTGCCTAATGACTAAAAGCTAACCTCCTCGCATGGAACAGGTCTGTGAGGACAACTCCCTTAGAAGACAAAAGGGCATAGGAGAAGAAAGGAGAAGGAAAATAACGGAGGATTCTGGAGGCCAGCTCGCTCTCAAAGGACTAAGAGATCCTTCTGATGAAAGAAGGGGGGAATGAAGACCTAGAGTATATTGAGGGTCCTCGGGTTTTTGTGCTAAAGCGCATGGACGTCGTATAAGTTTGAAGCACCAAGATTGGAGGTTCACGAGTGCGACGATGGTGGGGTTTTGGTGGTCCGTAATGGAGGCCCGGATTTTAGAAGCAGTGACGGGGGTTGCTTGTATTGGAAAAACGATGTTGAACTTCTTGATAATCTGTGTATTTCTGATGTACCACGGAATACCCAGGACTGACCTTAGTATCTTTATGAAGAGGCCTTGGATGCCCTGTAGTCGGTTTCCTTTTGCAGCTTCCCACGTTGGTATCACGTAGGTGCTCATGCTCTTGGTAATGGCGTTGAAGGTGCGCAGCTTGATCTTTTGGTAGACTGCTTTATTGTTAAAGAAGGGCTTTAATTGCACAAAGGCTCCGTATGCTTTACCGCGGGTGCTGTTGATGTGCCAAACGTACGTGAGTCGACGGTTTAGCGTTACAACGAGGTACTTGGCGGAGTAGCTCCAGTCTATTTCTACTCCATTGACCTTTATCTTTTGAAATTTATTTCTTTGATTTTTCCAAGAGACAAGCATGGCTACAGTCTTTGCCTCATTTACGAACAATTTCCAAAGGTTATACAAATCATGGAGAGTGGCGATATGCTCGTTTTAACAGGTGGTGCACCGAGAGTATTGTTTTAACGTGCAGCTAAATACAACGTCGTCTGCATAGACGTACTTGTTGATGTTTTTGCGCTGGGGCAGGTCGTGAAAAAATGTTAAAAATTGTGGGTGACAGTTTCGAGTTTTGGGGGACTCGCCGGGTTGAAGTGGGAGTCGCCTACCTCAACTTGGATAAATCTGTTCAATAAGTAGGATTTAATGGTGCTGATGAGGTAGTACGAAAAATATAACTAAATAAGATTGTAAAGGAGGCCTTTGTGCCAAACTTTTTCGAAGGCCTACTGTACATTTAGGAAAGCTATTGCGGTAAAGTTTTTGTGGATGAGGCTATCGGAAAGGTTTTTGGTGACTCTCAGAAGTGGACGATGCCTCTGATTTCAAAGGGTGTGCAGTGCTCGAAATTCGGGTTGTTGAGGACCTGTTGCTGCACCGTGTAATTAAATCTTGCGTGTCTCTGCGCTAGTTCTTCGGTTCTAAGGCTAAGGGAGCATTGATTTCGGAGTGAATCTGCAAAGATCTCTGCTTTGTCTGAATGAAGTGAGTAAAGTTTGTTTCCTTGTTAAAGGGGGGGGGGGCGTTTAATGCGAAGTTTTTAACGACCTTTTAAGCTTTTGTTTAGTGGAACTCTACCTCAGCTATGAATTTGTTAAATTCTTTATTCTGGAATTCGAGAACTTGGGATTTGACTTTCCTTGTGAGAGAGTTAAGGTGAACTTTTAGTTGAGGGGTTCTCCGTTTTTGCCAGAGTTTCTAGACTTTGTTCTTCTTCTTGATGGGATGCAGGAGGTCGTGGAGGAGTTTAAGTGAGTGTTGGGGAGCTGCAGTTGTTGTGGTGGCGTCTTGTGTGAACCTGTCAAGTTCTTTTGTGAATTCGACAACTGCCATGTCGAGTTCCGTTTGAGACTTGATGGCACGACATTTAAATGAGGAGAATTCGAGGTTATACGCAAGGTGGGCCCAGTCTATGCAGCTGATGGTAATGGGTATGGTGAAAAGGGATCTAGGGATCTCTAGGTAGACTGGGTTATGGTTGCAAGGGAGGTCTGGGGACGTTCATGGTTCCGTAGGGATGGTCAAGTTTTTTGTTTGGAATATGTCTAATCGTCTGGGTCTTGGTCTGGTGAGCTGGGATAGTGTATTGGTTCACTCGGAACCTCTTTGTTGATGTTGAAGTTGCGCAAGTGTTTGAGAAGGGAACGATCCTTAGGATTTTCATGTTTGCATCCTCACAATTTATGCTTGGCGTTCAAATAGCCAGCAGCTATCGTAGGGATGATGGAGTCAAACAGCGAGGTTATGCATTGGAAGTTTGTATCATCCGTAGGAGGAGAAAGATGTTCTGATGGAGGCAGATAAGGTGGTGTGTACTTCAACTCTAACTGCTTTGTAATTTACAGAGACTATACTTACAAATCGAGAAGAGATGCCCTTGCGTACAAGGATATCCACTTCGCCATGGGATTTTTCGCGTCTGTCACGTCTATGCACCATGTAATTTGGTATGTAGAGTGTTTTTATGTTGTCTAGGTGTGTTTCTGTAATGCATGCAATGTTGATGTCTCTTGTCTGAAGTATATGTGTAAGTTCAGTCGTTTTGAGTGTGATGCTGTTGGCGTTCTAGTAAAGTAGCGTGAAGTCTCTGTCTAGTGAGCTGCTGTTCTGTTGCTCCCGAGACCAGACACTCTTTGGTTGAGTCGAGTCAGCAAGGTCATTATTGAGTGGGAAATTCTCTTGGTGGTGGGGTGTGTGTTGAGCAAAGGAGTCAGGGGTTTAGCTCCTGTATGGTGTTGTTGAGAGGATGCTACCTTTGCGTATGACATCCCCAGACGAATGGTGTTCGAGCCGTGGGCTGTTGTCCAAGGGGTGGCTTTCCCGATAAGTGAGGAGGAAAAGTACATTCCTTCGAAGCGTGAATTTATTTTTAATGGAGCTTAGGACAACTCTGGTAGAGGGCCCAGTGCTCGCTATTGCAGTTTGCACAGTAAGGGGTGACTTGGTCCTTGTCCTCTTTTGGACAGGTTGCGGTGGCGTGGTTTGAGCTACAGAAACCACAAACAAAGGCAGCACAGCAGTTGGCTGTCGGGTGACTGAATTTTTGGCAGCGATTGCACTAAGGAATATTGTTTGACTTATGCTTCTGTTTCATTCTGATAGAAGTGGCCCCGAGAGACTTGATGTTGTAGATGTCATGAGATTTGACATCTGACGCATCCAGGTACATCGTGATCAATGACCAGGTTCAGTCACCTTCGGTCATGCGATAGACACGGTGGGCAGAGGGTAATCTTTCCTAAATCATGTCAAGAATTCCAACTTCTATACAGCCAATATTGACTCTATGGATAACGACTATCATTGCATGGTCCTTATAAAGCTGATGGGTATTAACTCGACCTTTATTTCGTTAAGGTCGTGGACGATTCGTCGAAAGCTGTTAACGGTGTCGGGGTATACACGTGTACCCTTCGAAAGTTGTAATGACACGACGAACAGGGATATTTTCTGCGATGAGAGCTTTATTAATCTTGGGCCATAGTTTCTGGTCCAAGATTGTGATTAGTGAGGGTTCCTTCTTTTAAGGCTTGCTGCTAGCTTTCTCCGTATCGTGTTGAGCTTGGTCCTCAAGATGATCGTCGAAAGCGTTTTTCCTTGTCTGGGGAGAGCTCAGTGGTAACACTTGGGTTTAAGATTTTTCTATCTTTATGTCGAAAAAGTTGGCTGCAAAATTTTCCGCGTCGAGATCATGCAAGCGCCGTTTTTTCTGGGGTGGCTTTAAAATTAAGAAATTCACAGGGGTATATACTGTTTTTGGTAGCGATGGGAATTGCTCATCTTTTACAGTGGAAGAATTTTTGAGGTTTAAGAGGTCACAATTTCCTAGTGACGGATTTATAAGGCCCTGGCCTTTTCGAAGCAGAATTATGGCTGTGAGGGGGGACTTTGCAGAGAGTGCTGCAAGGGTCGCGTCATTCTCCGCGTTGTAGCACTTTAACGCGCTAAGTTGCTGGATGAAATTTTCCAGTTGAACAGAGTACCTATTCACTATTTTTTCCAGGTACTCGATCCGTCTCTTTTGATTGTCAGGTTCCTTGGCGATTTCAGGAGGCACAGCTATGTCCTGAGAAAGTGGGCTGCATTTCCGCTTAGAGTTGCGTTGATTGGCGCGAGGATTTCAGCTCTTTAGTTCGAGGGATTACTGGTCCATTGGTCAGCTGTCTGTCATGTTAAACTTGCGGGGAACTGTGCACTATTGTTACCTTCACTAGCACTATCATTTGCACTATTGAGAGCGAACATTTTGGAGGATGAGGAGTCTGTTTCTTCTAACAGCGTATCGAAAGAAGTAGTCATAATGACAATGAATTGTGGATTATCCACAGTGTTTATTGTTTGGCTGCATCCTAGTGAAGGGCCAGCCATTTGGGTCACCCCTGAAGGTGGCGTGTACGCTGGTGTTGTATTTAGTGAAAACACAGTTGCGCGGTGCAACTAAGTCGCGGTTACGGAAAGAAAAATAGAGGTAGCCCTTAAAAAGGGCCGTGTAAAGAGAACTTAAATCTGAGTAAGAGTGTTGCGTAACGGACATGCCCAAAAAGCATGCGTTCGATACGACTGCTCGAGTGAAACTGATAGTTAGAGGCAGAGGAAAAGAAGAAAGAAGTTTGACGCTGCAAAAAAAGATGCCAAGCGCGAACTAAGGTGAAAAAGTTCAGTGTTACGCGTTGAAGCAGAGATAGCGAGCTGACTCTGATCAGATTTTCAAGAAAAAATGCGCTTGACCGATACTAACATAACAAAAAACTCAACAATCGGGGAAAATAACATAACAAATAAAATTGGTGCTTGCCTAGGAGGTTGACAAGAGTGTGCTGTGTAAAAGTACTTTGAAATAAAAGTGATTTGGGGAGACCAGTAAATATTACCCTAAGATAAGGGTGCAGGGGCGATCTATCCAATTATTCTAACTAGGGGAGCAGTCAGCTAGGGCTCCAATTAGTGGGTTTGAATGTGATACGATCAAGTTTCTTAGATTTTGTGCATACTTGTTTGCTGATTTCTTTAGAGAAACAACTGAAGTCTCTTTGAGAATTTGATTATTCCTAATATACCAGGAAGTACCTTAAGAGCTGCACAGTATACGTATACATTTTTTTTCCAGTAGTCGAAGTTTTGCAGAGATCCCCCAGATTAGTGTGACGTAAGTGCATATGCTCCTGATACGTAGCTTGGTTTGGTGAAAATTTTCTTGTTTGTGAAAATCGATTTAAGGGCCACAAAAGCTGCTCTCTCCTCAAGTTGGACACTAGTAGTTTGTTGAGACCACGTAAGGTGATGGTCAAATATGACTCCCAGATAATAAGCAGAGCGACTCCATTTGATTTTATGCGAGTTTACGATGATGTTAGGTGGCTTTTTCCTTCTTTTTGACAAGAAGAGTGCAAGCGTTTTAGTTTAATTTAGGCCCAGTCTCCAGAACGTGTACCAATAAACTAGAATCTTGTATGCTTGTTGAGTTTTCCAGAGCATTGGGTGATAACTTCTGAAGAATAGAGAAGGAAGACGTCGTCTGCATATTCAGTAGATATTATACCTTGGGTGTGCAGAATGTCAGGGGAGAATATCTTAAAGAGCAGCGGTGATGATTTCGCTTTTTGCGGGACGCCTGCTAAAATGGTTCGGGGCGTGGAGATTGAATTCCAATTTTGGCCTGAAAGCTTTTCTCTGATAAGTAGGACTTAACAACTGTGAAAAGGTAGTGCAAAAAATTGAGATTTATCGGCTTGTAGATAAGCCCAGCGTACCATATTATGTCAAAAGCCTGACGGACGTTGAGGAGATTCATGGCAGTGTGATGTTTTTTATTTATCTTTTAAGCAATGTATTCAGTTACTCTGAGTAGTTGATGGCAAGTTCTATGACATTCCCTGAACCCGCACTAGGTTTCAGGGAAAATATTGTTGAATTGGACGTGAGCCTTAATGCGACTTAGTATCGTAGATTCGGCTAATTTATCTAGATTTGATAGTAGGCTAATGGGCAATGAACCGTCAGTTGAAGAGAAAGATTTGCCTGGCTTTAGGATAAATATAATTATCGCTTTCTTCTAAGCTGGTGAAAAATATTGGAGTCTCATGACTGCGTTAATTATATTGCAGACGGCCGTGATTTGCTTTCTCATTAGGATCTTTAGAGTCAAGCTACAGATTCTATCCCAGCCAGGGGCTTTGTTGTTTTTCAATCTACATATAAGATAACGTATTTCAGTGGGTGATGTAGGCGGAAAGACTAATGCCGTTGGGAGCAAGCCTTAGGCTTTCTCGGTGATGATAGTATGGTCTTTAATAAAGTCTTCCTTGTAGGGTTTGGTGAGCATTGGATTTTGAGTGCATCTGCAAAAGCCTCATTTTTTTTGGAGTCAAGAGTATCGGCATGTAGTCCTACTTTTAGAGGTGATACAACTGTGCGCCGCTTTTTAGGGACTTAACAATTTTCCAAGCCCTTTTTTGGCTTGTTTCCCAGTTTTTTTGCTATAAATGTGCATATAATGACGAGCTACTGAGGTATAAAGATTGCATGTGGATATATTATTATTATTGTTTTTATTTTTATCATGATTATTATTATTATTTTTATTNAATATAACGTAGAATAGTTAGATGATATTAAATCAGTTACACATGTTTTAGCTGTTTTAGAATGGTCTTTAATAGTAATCAAATTAAGACTGTACTACAAAAAAACTTTGTTGAAAGAATGACAGAAGAGTATTAAAACTTCTACTTGATAGTATAAATACATTTTTTAAATATACTTATACTAAAAAACTCTTATTGATCTTTTTATTATATTTGTTTTGCAGATAACTGGCATTTTGGAAAAGTGAGAGTTCCGGTTTACAGAGTAATGGAAATAGTCCAAACCCACGGGGGCATGGACATCTGCTGGTTTGAATATCATTTCGAAAGCTACAGATCGTATTATTTCCAACAACATTTAAAACGAACGATTAAAAAATTTCACAGACTATTACGTTTCCAAATTCAAATTTACATCACAGAGAAAAGCAAAATATTAGACAATCAGTTCAAGAATCTTATACAAAGAGTTCACAGCCATCGGCTTATAAGAGAACGACCATTAAATAATAACACATACAACTTTGACCCTAATTGCTCTAAAAATATCAATGATCTCGACATCCAAAATAACACTAACCATTTAGTTAACTTACCAAATAATAATCTAAAGTGGTTACACAATTTAAGTTATTTAAGTCAACCAGATAAAGTTGTAAATATTTTAAAATATTGCGAAAAATTTAATTTTAGAGCTAGGTCTGACATAAAATCTACTATAAAATTCCTAATGGGCTTAAAACCGACAATGTTTATAGAGAATGATGAAAATAAAATAATCTATAGTCAGTTACTCCATAACTTGGACAAATTTATTAGCAGACTGATTAGTGTCCTTTACAAGAATATTTTTACAATATAAGAAAAATATTTTAATTACGAAAGCCGCCAAAGGCAATTTCACAGTTATAATAAAAAAAGACGCAATGTATACAAAATATCAAAGAACAATTATCAAATGAAAAATACTTCATGCAACTAAACAAGAATCCACTGAATAAAATTATAAAAAATACCAACATACTTTCGACAAGACAAGCTTGCCAAAATGTCATGGTCTTGGAAATGTTCACTAACAAGGTGACCTGATACATTATCAGTCATTTAAATATCCCAGCAGTTTAGCAAAGCAAATTGGAAAAACAACAAATGTCGCGGCACATTTTTTTATCATAAGTTCACATTAAACTGAACAGTTTGTACGTGATATTTTATTTTTAGGTATGAAAATGATGACGTTGTCTATGTACCAAAAATATAAGGGAATATAAAAATCCAGTATTTTTAGACATTTAGTTACTGATAATTTCATAACTTAATAACACAAATTTGGGCTTACGGGACTTTTCATAGCCAAGCCAAAAAACTGTTTAAAAAATTTTCTATCAAACTAAAAGCAGAAGATAAGAGCCACTAAACAATTCAGATAGTAAACAAATTTGTCTAAGATTAGCAAAAGCAAAAATTAAAATTGAGCAGCTACAGAACGTTTATTCCAATTTAAGGCCAACATAAATCGATGAACTACTCAGTAAAAAACTCAATGGAAAACCGATTATTACTTCTAATGAGAAATGTATACAAAAATCATTGACCGGCTGATGAATAACAATTCAGTATCACTCTAATATTTAGGAAGGCTGACTAGTCCGATTGTTTATGTATATGTAAACGTTTTTAAAAATTTTTAAGTCCATTTTTCTTTGATGTAGGTAACAATAGGGTCGCTAGATGCATAGGGAGAACAAAGCTTTATAAAATTAAGTTCTGCATTCATGTAGTTCATTAAAACAAAAACTAGAAAAACGAATAAAAAAAAGTAAGAAAATTTAGTTAAGTATTCACGATAGTTGAATTTTGTGAGTAATGTATTTATGCATGACGTATTCGCGAAGTTTTACTATCGTGAGTACTGAACTAAATTTTCTTCCTTTTTTTATTCGTTTTTCAAGTTTTTGTTTTAGTGAACTACATGAATGCAGTACTTATTTTTATAGAGTTTCGTTCTTCGTATGAGTCTGGCGACCCCCTTGTTACCTAAAAAATTGTGTGTCTTTGTACTCACCTCATCTTTGAGAGAACTTTGTTCTTACCGTAGGTCTCATGACCCATTTATACCCATTGGTTTATTTCTTTTGATTTGTTTTTGTTTAATATATGTTTTAAGCCATCCGTTAAAAATCTATTTTAAAATTGGTGTTACGAACTAAGTTTTCTTTGTTATTTATCTGTATTTATATACATTGTCAAGCGTTTGCCTGTATTTTTGATTTTTTTATTATTATGAAGTATAGATTGAGATAAGTAAACGACTCCTCAGACGCTTAGTAAAGTCGTGGTAAAGGTTGTGTCACGATCATTTAAATAAGGGCTGGTTGGGGCACTTTTTTCTTTCTCGCCAATCACCTTAGTGATTGATAAAAGAGAAGGATCATGGAGCGAGAAAGCAGAGTGCTCAAACGCAGACGTTTGACCGAATCAAGTCGCCTTTTTACTTTCTCTTTGATTGAATCTCGTTACCATGATAACTTATTTTGACACTCTTTTTTTTCTTGTTATGAATTTTTATTTTTCTTTCTGAGACGAGGGTCAAATCATTTGTTGTACGGAAACAAGCAACAACGAATACCTAATTTTTATTCATCCATGAACAAANAATTTTAGGCAGTTATTTTATGTTTATCGTCTTGTATCTTAACTGCTCTAACAATTTGAAAAATAGAACTAACTATTTATTGAAATATCAGCTGTCACCAGAGTTCTATGATTATTCTGACAATGGGTTTACTATACGCTGTTTACTCTTTAAAGTAAAGAGGATTCCTTCTTATGTGACGACTATACATCTGGATAGTCAAGAGAAGAAGCTTACTTATATCTTATCAATTTTCTTAAATACAGAAAAGATACAAATCTTTTCTCTATTTTACGTAAAATGGAGTCTCCTTTTGGTTTTGAAGTTGAAAATGACTTTAGTGAACTAGTAAATTCACAAAGACAGTTAAAAATCTTTAATTAAGATTTCTCGCAACATATTAAAAATACTGCAAATAGAATAGGATCCTTGTGAATTTTTAAATATTAATAATTACATACAATATTTATTCCATATCATTTCGAAAGCTACAGATCGTATTATTTCCAACAACATTTAAAACGAACGATTAAAAAATTTCACAGACTATTACGTTTCCAAATTCAAATTTACATCACAGAGAAAAGCAAAATATTAGACAATCAGTTCAAGAATCTTATACAAAGAGTTCACAGCCATCGGCTTATAAGAGAACGACCATTAAATAATAACACATACAACTTTGACCCTAATTGCTCTAAAAATATCAATGATCTCGACATCCAAAATAACACTAACCATTTAGTTAACTTACCAAATAATAATCTAAAGTGGTTACACAATTTAAGTTATTTAAGTCAACCAGATAAAGTTGTAAATATTTTAAAATATTGCGAAAAATTTAATTTTAGAGCTAGGTCTGACATAAAATCTACTATAAAATTCCTAATGGGCTTAAAACCGACAATGTTTATAGAGAATGATGAAAATAAAATAATCTATAGTCAGTTACTCCATAACTTGGACAAATTTATTAGCAGACTGATTAGTGTCCTTTACAAGAATATTTTTACAATATAAGAAAAATATTTTAATTACGAAAGCCGCCAAAGGCAATTTCACAGTTATAATAAAAAAAGACGCAATGTATACAAAATATCAAAGAACAATTATCAAATGAAAAATACTTCATGCAACTAAACAAGAATCCACTGAATAAAATTATAAAAAATACCAACATACTTTCGACAAGACAAGCTTGCCAAAATGTCATGGTCTTGGAAATGTTCACTAACAAGGTGACCTGATACATTATATATTATAGTATCTACAGTGGATTATCCAACCTATGCCTTTCCAAAATTTTTGACTGAAAACTCAAATTATAATATTCCAAATCCGAAATAGTACATTAAAAGTACTTAAAAGCTAAAGAAAAAAAAAATTTTTTATTTCGCCTGATATATGAGTTACACTCTGATTAGTCTGAATGAGTAAATAAATGTTTATCATTACATAATATAGAAGCTGCTCTTCTAATATATACTAATTTCAAAACTTTTAAAACGTGTACTATTTCATTAAATATAAATTATCTTTTTATTTAAGGAGGCTCCCTCATGTAAGCATACCAACCTAAATTGAGATATAGATAAAAAAACTGAAGTAATAGGAAGGGATACCAACATTAACATATATGTTATATTTATTCTAAAATGTGACAATTAGTACAATTTAATAAAGCTGACTTTATTAAATTGAGAATTATATTTTATTTCCATAGGCATTAAATATCTCCCAAATGTTTTCATTATACATCAATATAACGGTATTAATAAAGTTAAAAATGTAAGCCGTCATGTAACTTTTTTCAACATTTAATTTTAGATTGCGCCGGCTCCTGCCAAGCAATACGGCGGCTTTTTCGAATTTCTCGAAGCAGGTAAAATAAGCCGACTCATGCCATTTTATTTAAATTTCTATTTCGTTTAGCCATATTTCTTACGACAGCATTTGAAAGATAAAGTTTAATTCTATTACACGTGTAGAATTGTAATATCCGACACTCTTGATTGAGGTTGCAAATCGTTATTTTTACTATGTCTGCCATAACCGTCCTTGTTAAAAGAGCAAACGTTAATTTCTCTAGATTATAATCGATGAACGATGTAAATAGGGGTACCGTTAGATTCGGCGTAATCGGAGCTATTTAATGACATACATCTCATTAAGCGACACTAGAACAAAGAAGCCTCCTTAATGTATAATCAAACCAAATGAATTACTTCACTGTAAATAAAAATTTACATTAAAAATAAGCAACAACCTGTACGACACAATGAAGTAATCGCCTTCCTCTAGACGAATACGCTTGTAGTAAAGTAAGTAAGGGTCTCGACCAGTGTACAGATGTCCCGGGATCGAATCTCAAGGAAGGTATCNTTGTGTTTTTTTTTTTTTTTTTTTTAGAAATGGGTTAAAAGATAAAATTAGTAAAATTCAAAAAGTGTAGTATGGTAATATCATGTGGCGTCATGTAATGTAGAGAAAACAGAAAGTACGTCACGTCGGACGAAGTGAAGTTGGAGAAAGAAGCAAAATTCACTCTTTCGTGATACTTTTTCTTAAGGTGAAGATCTGAAATTGTTGATTTACACTTGTGCATAACGCGCCTTTAGATGTACAACTTAAAATATTATTCTGTAGTACCGCTTTCTTGCACAATGTTATGCTAAGGAGGAATCACGTTCAATTACATTTGTATGATCTGTAGGAATTTTCCTTTTTTTATTACTTTGAGACAAACCTTTTATATTTTCGAAAGGATTCACATATTATTTTTCCTTCAAAACACTTAAATACGGGTCAAATATGTATAAAACTCTGAATGTAAGTACATTCACATGAGAAAAATAATTGCCAGCGTTGCTGGATATATTTACGATTCTCTTACCTCTCTGAACTTTTCCCCTGCCAACTGTCCTTAAGTCAATAAATCACTCAAAGGAAAAATTTATAAAAGAATAAGAAGCATTGAAAATTAATAAATGTATCTATAGAAACCAAAGAAATTTTCTTCAATTTAAAAATTTTAAAACAAATGAAGAAACTGTACAAGCAATCATATATTTATTGTAAAAGTAACAAATTAATAGTAAGTAAATTAATATTAATTAATACGTAAAAAAGCTGGTCTGCTCGAATTCACTTAAAAAATCATCAACGAAAAAAAAATTATTGTTATTAATAATCAAATTATTTAATTTATTTATTAACGCAGCCAATTCAAGGGTGGGGTGGTATGGCAAGAAAGGATGGCAAAAAAGAAGTAACATTCAACATCCACTTTCATCATGAATTTTTTTGGAAGTCAGAATTCTGAAATTGATAATTTACTCCCACGCATAACGTACCCATAGAAGTATAACTTAAAAAATGATTCGTTGCAAAAAAGTGTACTTTTGTAATTGCAAATTTTTGCATTCATGTTACCTACAAATATAACGTAGAATAGTTAGATGATATTAAATCAGTTACACATGTTTTAGCTGTTTTAGAATGGTCTTTAATAGTAATCAAATTAAGACTGTACTACACAAAAACTTTGTTGAAAGAATGACAGAAGAGTATTAAAACTTCTACTTGATAGTATAAATACATTTTTTAAATATACTTATACTAAAAAAATCTTATTGATCTTTTTATTATATTTGTTTTGCAGATAACTGGCATTTTGGAAAAGTGAGAGTTCCGGTTTACAGAGTAATGGAAATAGTCCGTACCCACAGGGGTATGGACATCTGCTGGTTTAAAGGTAATTTTTTTATTTTTATAGATAAAAATTAAATTAATGTCACGATTGCTTCATTTTAATAGAGTTTCATTTCAATATGAGAATGAATAAATTTTTATGAAGCTGTAAAAATATATTATTTAATATCGTACAAACCGGCTGGTGAAGTTTCTGACCAATTCAGAGATTGTGAGCTAAGATATGAACATATCTTTTAACACGTGCTCTTATGGGAATTCTTGAAATCGTACCAAACCTCATACTTTCCTATTTTTTTGTAAGGTACTTCTAATGATCTGGTTTTAAAATAATTGAAATTTCTTATTAATTACTCAAAAATGTTTGTGTATTTTGCTTAGATCAATTCAGAACTTTATAAACAATTATTTATTAATACTGTAGAATATTTGATGCGATAGCAGTCGATATTTTTCTCCCTTATAAACATATGGCAATGTTGTGTTAGGTTGGAATATCCGAGGCCATGATACGTCACAATAATGAATAATAACAGGAAATTAATACGTTAAGCACGATATTTGAAAATTGAAAAAGAAAAACAACACTGCTTCCGAGGGCGTCTAGAAAATATTTATATAAATTAGTTTACATATAAATACAAACATGAAGCAGAAGCACGTCAAACTCTTATTTATTATACAAATAATTTATTCAATTATTACAAATATCTTTGACCAACAGATATCTTCAATCGAAAGTATACTTCTAATTCTATTATAACAATGGAATGATTTTATATAAAGGTAACATCAACATATTCATCCTACTTTTTCAAAAAACTTGATAATTTTTGAAATACAGAATTAGATTTAGTAACTAAAAGCTTACCGAGACTGTTGTCAATACTTAAAAGTATCTTGAATCTACTACTCTTATCCATCTTGTTAGCATTCACAAGCATCTTATGCGTCACATTAGCCAAAGCTAATTATTTTTTCATTGCAATACTTGTGCAACTCTTGATTCCGTGTAACGTGTCAGTTATAACTCGAATCTTTTCTTGTTGTAAGTAATTTTCCATGATCACTTGCCACTTCTCACCATTGCTCACAATCATTTTAGATATTTGTAGATGATCAACAATTTTAAGGAGCATTTGCACATGACATAATGCATCATGTGCACTTTCTGTCGAATCTTGGTACATTGCAGCTAAAGACGTAAGACTGCTTTCTTCTTTACCATTTTTTTGAGTCATTTTTTTCAAAATAGATAATGAGTCACAAAAGCCGTACAAGACAGATTTAAACAATTTTATTCAACCATATTTTTCTATGATTCACAATATTCGAGGACGATCAAATTTATCGTTTTTTTTATTTTATTTTATCAAATTTTTTTATTTTATTTTTTTTTTAAATATAAATGAACTCCTGCAGAGCTTTTTCAATTCGTAGTGATTCAACTCTTT